>CABHPQ010141493.1:0-12935 GCA_902168405.1 Peromyscus aztecus
CTGCTGGCTCTCACTGAGTACAGAACGTGCTTCCTCTCTCTTGTCAGTGTCCAGCAGCCAGGCTGTAGTTGCTCTTCAGGATCTTTAGGTCCTAACCTGACACCTCCCAAACCCAGGATGCACGCACAGCCAGAAGTGGGCATCTCTCTAGAGGTCCTTCACACCACTGATTTTGCTTTATGTTATTTCTGTCTTTATGTATCCGTAGTACTCGGTCAAAGGATTCTTAAATCAGTGAGCGTTGAGCAAGTAGTTGTGACCCAGGAACCCAAGGAATCAGTGGCAGTCCGTTTTGGCGTCTTCTTTTCCCATTTAGTTTTGGTACTTTGACATTTGAAAAATACGAGTGCTCCTCAGTTTGTGACTTTGGGGAAATGCTAGTGGCCAGCAAGATTTCAGACTTAAAAAAATGACTTTTCTTTCTTCAGTTCAGTGTTTAATTTGGAAAAGTCTTTGGTGCAGCCACTGTATAGGCTGTCACTAGTACAAGGTGTTTCAGTGTGCTAGGGTGCAGGGTCAGAGCAGCAGAAGACAGCTTAGGTTATAATGGGAAAAGTGGGTGATTCCTATAAGAATCCTGAATCTAATCTCCTGAGGCTCATGGGGACTTTTTCCCCAGCAGGTGAGACATACTTCTGAACCATGCAAGGACAGCCTCAGCTGTTTTAAATTTGGGAGCAGAGCCCAGTTGAAAACAACATCAGAACATACTTTCTTAGAATCAACAGCTTGGTGCCTGAAAGGAGAGTAGTACTTTGTTTCCAAGCATGCACCACCGTGCCCGGCTGAACCGATTGGGAGCAGAACCATGCTGACTGTTCACGATGCAGCCTATTAGGAGGTTAAGCAGATGGCAGTCTTTGATTTCTGTCCTGCAGAAAACCCATAATCCCGTGACGATGAAACAGTCCTGTGTGTTAATAAGTTCCCACTCCCGTGTCTCCCCTTTAGTGACGATGACTGCATCTTCACATACGACTGCAGCGCTGCAGAGAAGAAGTCTGCTCCAGAAGATAAAGGGTGAGAGGGTGGGGAAGCGTGCTCGCTTGGGGTTTAATGGGGAGACCAGGAAGCCAGGCAGGAATTGCTGTTTCCTAGGTGTGGGGCTAAGTTCCATTTCAGAAAAAAACATGGGAATAATTTTAAATTTAGAATACTTAGGACCCTCCCAAACACTTTTAGTGTCTTTAGTAATCATTTTTGTTGCTGGCCCCTTAAAGTAATACTGACCATTTCGAAAATGCATTGAGGGCAGGTGTGGGAAATTAGCTTATTGAAGGGTATGCAGCAGCGTGTGGTTTTGTGTGGTAGCTTGGTCTTGTGACTCAGTTTGTTATTAATATTATTGGCCCCTGCCTCTAGCCTTGGGTTAGTCCTTGTCTATGAGGTTTAGGCCATGTGATCGCTGAGCATCCTTCCAGCCTACACTGGATGTTAGTGTGTTTGCAGAGAGATCCAGTTGAGTTAGGTTTCACGCTTGTAAAATTAGAGCTGTTCCCTGAACTTCCCCTGTTCTGTCGTTATGCTCTGGCTACATGAACTGCTTGACCAATCATCTTCTACCTTACTGTGTTAGAATGAACAAGCCTGACAACTCAGGTGAGGCCTGTTTTTCCTCTCTCCCCTGCCCTTCTTTAGGGAGGACGGACAGCCCGTAGACAAGGGCAGTGACACAATCCTGGCGTCCACCTTCTCCAAGTCTGGCAGCTATTTTGCTTTAACTGATGACAGTAAGCGTCTGATTCTTTTCCGTACAAAACCATGGCAATGTCTGAGTGTCAGGTATGAAATGCTAACATTGAGTCATTAAGATGTCCTATGCACTCCTTATACTTGCATGTCATTATCAGTAGTGACAGTAACCATTGTAACAAGCAGCTGACATGAAGTCACCAGCTATGCGTGAGACATTGATTTCAGAGCTTCACGTGTATTGACTGACTGAACCCTAACAGCATGTGAAGGTGGCATGGGCCTGTTCTCCCACATTGGGTGGTGTGGGTGTAAGGAGCCAGTTTCAGGCCATTCAGCTGGGCAAGGCAGGGCCAGGTTGTGTAGATGCTCCTCTGGCTGCAGTGTCGGTACCCTGTGATACTGTGCCACCGTGCCATCCTGCTCTCCACGTTGTGTAGTCTCCTGCCCAGCAGGAGTAGGACTGTTAGCTCACACTCTGAGAGTGTCGGGGCTTTGGGGAAGTGGAAGTGGTGTTGCACATTTGTAAGGTAGGTGGTGGGGTACGTCCTCTTGTGTCTGAGGAGAAGATGAAGGACAGGCTAGATGTAGGGTGAGATGAACAACTGGGCAGGAGCACAGGTGGGCATTCTGGTCCTCTCTCCAGCAGTTCCATCAATACTCTGCATCACTTACTCTTCAAACTGTAACCGTCATTTCTGAAGGCAAGGTGCAGGGAGAGAGATGGGCCCGTGGTTATGGGGGGTGGGGGGGAGATGTTGGTGATGATGTTGAGGAGGAGGAGACTGTGACTATGTTTCCTCGAGATGCTGCTCTTCCCAGTGCCACCTTATCCCCAAGAATGGAGGTGGGTGTCCCTGTGGCACACACAGGCTGGGCATATTACATTTTTGTTGGCTCCGAAAACCTTCTAAAGCAGATGATCTGGGTCTCCCCAATCTCCGATTCTTCTGTGGCATCAGCACGTGGAGTGGAGTCAGCCAGGCCTCACTTGTGTGTGTCCCCCTCCCCCAATCCCCCCAGCTGCTAGTGGATCTGTGCTTGACTTTCTTAGTTTTCTAGTTGCTGTTTCAAATTGCCCAATAGGAACAGCTCAACAGAAGGAGGGTTTATTCTGGCTGGGTTTTTTGGGACACACCATCGTAACAGGCATGGTGCTGGTAATGTTGGGGATGTGTTTCAGTACAGGAAAAGCATGGTGGGCAGAGCTCACAGAATTGTTTACTCACTACTGGTATGTTAGGATTTAGAAAGCAGGGCTGGACAGTGTCTCTCAAGGTCTGCCCTGGGGCCTTATGTCTGCCAGCTAGGCCCTGTCTCTTGAAGGTTCCATAGCTTCTGGAGCCACACCATTGCTGTGCATAAAGTACTCAAGCATGGGAGCCTGAGGGAACCTGTGCATTCACCCAGTCAGGTAAGCTGCAGGAGCTGCATTTGAACTACTGACGTTGAGGGACTCTAGCTGAGCGTTTACATTTCTAGTTCATTCCATTTTCTAAGAGATGAGTGAAATAAACTGGATTCTAGGTGGCTTCAAAAGCAAGAACTTGCAAGGTGGTGGTGGCCCATGACTTTATTCCCAGCAGAGTCACAGGCGGTGGGATGGGTCGGGGTGGTGGTTTAGGTAGGTCCTGCAGGGTGGGGAGACTCAAGGGCTTGACTCCAGAGAGCATGTGCTTTGTAGCATAGCTGGCCCTTGTCTCCTCACCTGAGCAACAAAGGTTCTGGGGTAGAGAACAATTTTCCCAGCATTTTATTAGGAGCTTTTCAAATGGACAGCAAAGCTGGAGGTGTTTTATAGAAGTCCTCATGAGACGGGCTTGGGATTCTCAGTCCCCTTCCTTAGCCTCCGGGGTGCTTGCCAGCATGCCTGCCTGTCTCTTTCATTTTTACATTTGGGTTTTTTTTTTGAGACAGGGTTTCTCTGTGTAGCCCTGGCTGTCCTGGAATTCACTGGCTTCAAACTTAGAGATCTGCCTGGCTCTGCTCTTCCGGAGGACCTGGGTTCAATTCCCAGCACCCACATGGTGACTCACAACAGTCTGCAACTCCAGTAACAGGAGATCTGACACCCTCTTCTGGCTTCTGAGGGCACCATGAATGTGTGGGCACAGACATGTGCAAGTAAAACGCTCATACACATAATAATAAAATGAAATCTTTAAAAAAAAATGCAATTGACTACCCCAGAACTGTGGAGCATCTGAGACTAGCCTCACCTTTCAGATGTGATCAGGACCACAGCTGAGCAAAGCCTTATAAGAGAAGGCCTGCTTTACAGTCCCACTGATTACTTGGAGTTAAGTGATTACTACAAGTGAGAGCTGGGGGTATGGGAACACTTTTGCACTATGGTAAAGTCAAAGTATTTTAAGTCAAGCCATCTTAAATTGGGGACCGTCTGTCTGGTTTGAGGGTCTATGGAGGGCCTGTGCCGACTTTGGACAGTAACCAGCTCACCTCTCTGTTTCTGCAGGACTGTGGTACGGAGGTGCACTGCCCTGACTTTCACAGCCTCGGAGGAACGGGTCTTGGTGGCTGACAAGTCTGGAGATGTCTACTCCTTCTCAGTGCTGGAGCCTGATGGATGTGGCAGGCTGGAACTCGGGCACCTCTCCATGCTGCTAGATGTGGTATGTGGGACACACATCACACTGTCTGCTCCAACCAGGGCTTGAGAGGGGCCACTGTAGAGTCAAAGACAGAGGGAAGAAACATGGGGCTCTTCCAGAGCAGGAGACTTTGGAATGGCATTGACAGGTGAAATGGAGTGCACTTCCTGACCACATTCCAGGCAGTGTAGGGAGGTATATAACAAGATACAATATAGTCTCCCCTCTTTCTCCTCCTAGGGTTTAGTCAGGGCCCTGGCCTCCAGCCTGTAGAACTGGGATAGACTGGGGTGGGGTGGAACCAAGGGCTGTGTGCAGTGCTCGGCATGACTGGCTGCTGCTGTACAGTGTGGAGGATGGGGGCGGGGGCGCAGCAGGTATGGGTGAGTGGCATTGGGGTTGGTCTCAGTGTATAGAAATGTGACTCTGGCCCTCTTTTAAGCTGAGAAATGTGAACTGGGCACTGTTGGGGACCCTCTGTCCCCCGCCAGTTCCCATTGCTCTTCCAAGCTGTACTGCAGCTCCCTGAAAGAGGCCTTCGAAATCCAAGCAGTCTCATGGTGTTTTGCAAGGCCACCCAGTGAGTGGTTCTTCTTCTGCTGACCCCTGGTGATGTAGGCCGTGAGTCCTGATGACCAGTTTGTGCTCACTGCGGACCGGGATGAGAAGATCCGGGTCAGCTGGGCTGCTGCTCCGCACAGCATCGAGGCTTTCTGCCTGGGACACACAGAGTAAGTGCAGTCCTGTCCCCTCCTCAGTCAGGGAAGTCTGGGTCTAATGGATGGGGGTGGGTCAGGACTCTGGTGGCTGTTGGTAGATGGTAGGAGCTCCATGCTAAGAGCTACTTAGGCTCAGAAGGCCCTACCAGGCTCATGGCTCCCTCAGGTGTGACAGCTGCGGACATCTAGGTCAGTTGCTCTGGACTTATCTCCTGGGCTGTTGCTCCTTAGCCCATTTCTACAATCTTACATTGAAAACTCTTTCTGGGCCCGGTGACCAGGGCCTGGTCGCTGAAAACTCTTTCTGGGCCTGGTGACCAGGGCCTGGTCGCTGCAGATAGTCGGGAGGAGACTGAGGAATGTTCTTTAGGCACTTGGGTTGTTGGGAGTTAAGTGACTGGACCCCCAGGGTTTGTCTCCGCCTGTGCTCTCCTGACGTTGATGAATGGTGTGCTGTTCAGAACAGGAAGGGCGTTATTGCAGACAGTGGGAAACCTGAAGGACTTCAATTCAGTTCTGAGCAACCATGGTTCTTAGTTCCTTGAGTGGGATGTAGAAGTTCGCCCTGGAGAGAAGGCTGGTGTCACTCAGCTTGTACCTTACCACAGTATAGTCGGGCTTCTAGTTGTCCCATCCTCCAGGTCTTGAGTTTGTCACCCTCAGTCATGTCCTTGTCACGGTGAGTTCTGCTGAGCCTCAGCCCAGCTGCGCACACTCCCGCCTCAGGATCCTGACGGGTGTTGATTCTTGGGACAGGAATGGTGCTTGGGAGGCAGCCCTCTGCTCCTCTTCCTCGATTTCTGCTTGATGCTGCCTGCTTCCTTGAGGGCTTTCCCCTCTACCCTCTACTGGAATCTGTCACTTGAATACCGTGACTTCAGTATGAACAGTTCCTGTTAGCCTTTTGGATTCTGCAGTGCTAGAGATGGATCCCTTCTGTGGCCTTTGATATGATGGTTCTGTTCAGTTCAGACTTGTGGAGACTAGTTCCCACTTACCTGCTGAGAACTTGGGCTGAGCTGGGCCTGTAGAGTCCTCATAGATTTTTCCTCTTGGATGACCTAAGACTAGACCTAGGTACCCTAAGAGATGGCAACTGTTGATCAAAGGCCAGCTGCAGGCCAGGCCTGGGGCAGGGTGGTGGCTTGGTATTGGTGTAGTGGGTGATGGGGATGAAGGGAGCCATCCAGGCCAACATGTCATAGGAGTCCTGGGTCTTGTGAATGATGACTTGAGGTCTCTGTTAAGAGCTGGTAGAAGAGCAGCCTTGCTTTGTGGCAGGTGCTGGAGCCATGTTCATGGCCAGAGGACTGCAGGGTAGGGGTGGGATTCCTTGAGAGCCAGCTTGCTCAGGTGCACTTCTGGTGGCAGTGTGGGTGGCAGAGTGGTTGTCCCTGTCCTGTGCAGTTAGAGGCCATGGGGATAGTTTGAGAATGGTGGATAGAAGTCTGGATTCCCAGGCTGGGCGGCGGTGGCACATGCCTTTAATCCCAGCACTCGGAAGGCAGAGGCAGGCGGATCTCTATGAGTTTGAGGCCAGCCTGGTCTACAGGGCGAGCTCCAGGACAGGCACCAAAACTACACAGAGAAACCCTGACTTGAAAAAACAAACAAACAAAAAGTCTGTGGTCCTTGGGGCACTGGTACTGGACTGGCCACATAGAGGTCCCTTGGGGTCTGCTCTGACTGCAAATCAGTGGTTCTCCTCCTCCCTGTGCCTGCCCCGCCTCCAAGGCTCACAGTGACTTGAATGTAGGCCTCTTGGATGGCGGCAGGTGTGTGGGCAGAGTGAGGTAGCACCCCATGAAGACTGCCTGTCCTGCAGCACTCCAGCAGAACTGGGCCCTGCCACCCTGGGTCCAGATGTAGTGTTGGAGACTCAAAAGTGCCCAGCCATGTCCTCAGACCTGCTGGGATGGGTTGGGGCTGCAGTGTTTGCCTTTCCTGAGCAGGGCGAGACTCCCTCTCATGTTCCGTGACTTCTCTTGGCTGCCCACAGGTTTGTGAGCCGTATCTTTGTTGTGCCCAGTCATCCTGAGCTGCTGCTTTCCTCCTCTGGGGTAAGTGTTGTGCTTGCTGGGGTGGTCACTGCTGGGAGGGAGGAGAATAGCCACCAGCCTCTTGTCCCCAGCTAGGGTACCAAGTATGTCAGTGGTGGCCACTAGAGGGAGCCTCTTCCTGGCTTTTGGAGTGGCCCCTTTCTTTACAGCTGTGTATATAGTTTGTGTGTGCGTGTGCTTTCGACTGCCTGGATCCAGCATAGCAGGCATTCTAAGTGGACTTTGCTTAGCAGGGGAGTCTGGCCATCTGGGTTCTTTGGTCCTCTGTGCCATGGGCAGGGTGTCTTGATTGGCGTGTCTTCACAGAAGCTTTCCTTGGTGCTCCATGGCACAATTGGTTAGCTCACGGTACTTTACAGAGAGATAAGGGAGTGCCAGATGTCAGTGGGGATGCTGGCCACACCCAGCCATGCTTAGGGTCCTGTGTTTCCACTCCCCTTTCTTGCTTCTGGGACAGGTCTCTCGAGCCCCCCGCTAACCCTCTGTCTGTGCACAGGATGGCACCCTGCGACTCTGGGAGTACAGAAGTGGCCGCCAGCTGCAGTGCTGTGACCTGGCCAGCCTGCAGGAGCCTGCAGAGCATCAAAGCCACAAGGTAACTCCGTGCTCATCTCTGGTGCTGGAGCGCTTGCCAAGCACCTCCCATTGCTCTGCTTGTGGGGAAGTCCTCTGTCAGTGTCTGACTTCTTCCAGCTTGGGAGACGCACATCCAGAATCTCCAGTTTTGAAGATGCCTGATCACATCTCACCTTGTATGGATACAGAGACTGACTCACAGGAGGCCTCCAAGCATACGTGAACGTGAAAAAATGATGTTGGCAGAGAGCCTTACCTGTGTTTCGTCAGTGTTGGGGGACACCCCAGCATTCTCTGTGCCCATGGAGTGCCTCTTGGCACCTGCTGTACCCATGCTTTTTCTGGCATCAAGGATGTTCCCAGGTTGCTCAGCTGTCTTAAAATTGGGTGGCATGGTGTCTGCCCTTTGCCAGGCCAGCCAAAGAGCAGCAGGTGCTTTTTTCCATGTCATGAAACTTGGAACTTCTAGAAGATTCGTAGTGTATCACCCTATCCTGGGAAGCATGGAAACCCATAGGCCTGTTGTCTCTTGATTACAGTCCCTCTCCCCCAACTATTCTGTTGCTTTGGAGGCAGATCACAGGCCTACAAGGAGAGCCAGAGTCACACATACTTCTGTCATGTGAGGACTGAGGTGTTAGCTGCTACCCTCCTACTGATTCCAGAATGTTCCTGGGTCCTCTTGGCCCTGCTTTGGCATTGAGGGAATCTATGATGCCTGTTACCTTCCCCTCTGGTGACCTGAGAAGGGCATAGGTGACCTGGCAGCAGAGCCTGATTAAGCAGCTGCGTTTTCTTGCAGGGGTTGGCCGCATCCAAGATTGCATTCTGGGGACAAGAGAGCTGTGTGGCGCTTCTGTGTGAGTGGTAAGACAAGTTTCACTGTCAGTGGCCTGTGGCTGTGTCTTCAAATGATGAAAACATGGGCGGCATTAACTCTGCCGAGTACTCTTCAGGGAGGGGCTGGGGTCCTCTCGTAGCCCCTTCTACTTAATTGACTTAAAAGGTAGCTGGGAGCTCGTGTGTGACGGAACAGTTGCAGGAGGTTGCACAGGCCAATTTCATGCAGAACTGATCCTGCTGGAAGCTGCCTGAGAATTGACGCCATGGGGCAGATTGAGGGGCAGGCTGTAATTGAGGGGGTCCTACTCCCCTTTCTCAGTGCCAGGGTAGATCTCTGGTGCTCTGCATTTTCTCCTAGGATAGCTCTCCTTAGAAATGAGAATATAGGTTTGGAGGAGGGGGAGACGCTTCAGAGGCTGGCCTCTCTAGACCAGTGGTTCTCAACCTTCCTAATGCTGCAACACTTTGTCATGTTGTGGTGACCACCCCCCATCATAAAATTATTTTCATTACAGCTTCATAACTATAATTTTGCTAATGTTACAAATCATAATGTAAATAAACGTCTGTGTTTTCCGTTGGTCTTAGGCACCCCCTGTGAGAGGGTCGTTTGACCCCTAAAGGGGTCATGACCCACATAGGTTGAGAACCCCACTGGTCTATATACTTAGGATGGAGTGACCGTTTTGCTCTTTGTCCTGTATTGGTTAGTCTTGTTGTAAAACAAGTTGCCCCAGAACTCAAGACAGCAGACATGTGCCACCTCCCAGGGTTTGGGTGACTCAGTTGGCGCAGGGTCTTCAGGGTGGTCGAGGCAGGCCTGGTGCTAAGCTGCTTTGTGGACTATGGCCGGGAGCCCGTAGTTGCAGTGGTGACCAGTCTCTCTCTCCTGGAAAGCGTTCCTGTGGTCTTCATCTTCCAGCTTGATGCCAGCAGACAGCAGCTGGGGTTCAGACAGAAGCTGACTTTCCCTCATCGAGTGTGGGATGTCGTGTTTGAGGAGACTCAGGGGCTGTGGGTTCTGCAGGACTGTCGTGACACTCCCCTAGTGCTCTGGAGGCCTGTGGGTGGCCAGTGGCAGGTGAGAGTATGCAGCATCTCCATGTTCTGAGCCTGCTGTTTGGGTGGGGGGTAGCAGGGTTTGGTAGATGGTAGCTGTGATGGTCTTACAGCCTTGAACCATCCAGTTTGATCACATCTAGGTCCTAAGGCTGTACCCTGAGGCAGCTGTGACTGAGTGCTGGTCAGCTTGTCCCCACTGGTTTGGGCAGTGGTTCCCTTGTGTGGGGGAGTTCATTTGCCATTAGCGATGGATCCTTAGCTTACAGCCCATCCCATACTGGCAAAGCCAGCACGAGGCCTGGTGTGGGTGTGCTCCCCTGTGCGCAGGCGCTGTGCCAAGGGCTTTGTGAGTACTGGTTGGGTGGAAGCAGCAGTGTGGGGACATCCCTGCCAGTCCCATGAGGCGGTGGGTGAGGTGGGACAGCACCAGGAGCTCTTGGCCAGCTTGGGCTTCGTGTGCTCAGCTCCTTGGGCTGAAGGCTTTTATAGGACTAGCCTTAGAGAGAGGGTGCCTGTGCCTGAGGACGGGCCCTGCCAGGCCTCTGCCTGCCATCTCTGGGCTCTGGTTTTGGTCCTGACTCTGCTTGTCACCTGCAGGCTGTTCCTGAAGGTGCTGTGTCCCAGAGACTGTGCAGCCATCTCCGTGAGAGCTGGGCCATGCTGGAAGGTGAGAACTCTGTTAGGTCTGTAGTGCAGATAAGACACAGCCGCAAGGGAAGGGCTTCCCAGCCAGAGCAGCTGCAGGCTGGTTAACATGCTAACCATGCTAACAGGAAGGAGCGCTGCCGCAGCTGAGAAACAGCTGAGGACGTGGGGTTGGAGCAGTGACATGCTGGGGTGGAGCTTCCAGGTGTCCGCTGTTGTAGTTACTGGACAGAGTGCTCACCCAGGCAGGAGCACCCATAAAAGACCCGGTCCTTCATGAAACAATTATCACTCGGAAAATTCTCCTTAGAAGTTAGGGTTTCTAAAGTCTACAGGATCCGATTTGAAACCCGCTTTCAGGGCTGTTCACGCCAGCTGTGATCCAGACGCCCTCTGAAGCCTGCCGGCTCCCTCGCCACAGGGCAGTCTAGGGGGGCACTGTCTCGGTCGAGTCCCTTCTTTCAGAACGCCTCCAGCTTCTGTGGAGTTGACATGAAAGTAGCCAGGGCGAAGTGGGCAAAGGTTTGTGTCCTCTGTCCCAGTCCGCCTCTGCATTAGTCCTTCAGGGTGGACCTGGGCCGGTCACCCTAGGAACTCCTGACTAGCTTTTTAAGTGTAATCGTTGTGTCTCGGAGACAACCTCTTCAGAATCTTTTCATTTGGGATGAAACTCAGGTTGTCAGGGCCGGCGGCTGGCACCTTCCTGCTGAGCCATCTTGCTGGCCTCCCACTGTAGTTCCCCATTCTCAGCCTGGGCTGCCCTCTGGGCTGTGGGGGCCTTGCTCAGTCTGCTTCTGTGGAGGGTTACCTGGTGCAGGCTCAGGCCAGAGCCTGGCTCACTTCTAAGATATGGGTAGGGCAGGGAGAACCACACTAGCCTGAGTGTCCTGAGCAGTGGCCTTGGCTGCTAGAGGCTAGGGGACCACACCCACCTGCAGGTAGGGTGACACAGGGGCACTCTCTGGCATGCATGCTGACCTTGGGGTGTGCCTCACTAGGGTAAACCCTCACTAGGGGCTATGACAGTAGCACATTAGATTAACAAGGAAGTCTGCATGTTGTCACCACCCAGAGCCACACCCTGCTGCTGTTCCTGTGGGCTCTGTAGGCTGCCTACCCATCCACTGGTGTTGACTGACACTGGCTGGTCTCAGGTTCCTCTGGGGCAGGGTCCATCCCTGCTCAGTAGGTGGTTGGAGGACTCAGGCCTCACTTGTGTGCTACCCCCTGTTCAGGACCTGCAGCTGGTTTTGTCCGTGAACAGAAAGGAGCGACAAGATGTCAGCCAAGACCTTGTCCCTACTCCCCACCTGTACCCCTTCCCTTCACCACAGTCTGTGGTCCTGCCCGAATATGGATCCCAGTTGTTAGGGTCATGGGAGCCTCCTCAGGGCCATCCTGTGAAGAAATAGTGCTGGGCATGTTCCAAGTCACTTCACCTGGCATCTGTCCTTGTCCTAGGCTCTGTTGGTGCAGATGATGGCTTCCGCAGCCTTTATAAGGCCACCTTTGACAACATGACCTCCTATCTGAAGAAGAAGGAGGAGAGACTCCAGCAGCAGCTGAAGAAGAAGCGACAAAGGAGCCCCCTCCCCGCGTCCCCAGAACAGACCAAGAAGGCGTGCCCAGGGCAGTCAGCCCTTAGTTGCTGACCTTGGCTTGGCAGCAGCTCTCAGCCCTGAGGCCTCATGGGCCACTCTCTCCTCTCTCCTGCCTGGCTCATCCATAAGGAGGGAGATCATGGCAGCTCAGTCCCCACCACTAGCTCCACAGTGGTCTGTCACAGCCTCCTGGTTGTCTGTGCCTCCTGGTTGCAGGGAAGACATGCGATATGTTAGCCTAGCTAATGATTCTACTCCATAGCGGTGTGGAAGCACCTTCACATTGAAGGAGACACTGACCTGCAGCACCACGTCCGTCTGTCAGTGCCCACAGTGCTGTGTCTACAGAGCTTCTCCAGGGAGGCCTGTGGGCAGGACCTGCCTCCACACCATTGCTGTGGGCTCACACGTGGCTGCTTGCTATTGTGGGGCAGATTCAGCTGGTGCTGGTGCTCTGTACTCACGGAGCCACACATGGTGAGGGGCTCAGTCTGGGCCGAGCAGAGCTCCATGTACAATGTACATGCCAGTGAAGCGGGCATGGCATTGGTGCTGGAGCAGACCTTGCTTCAGGGTGTATGGGATGGGACCTTGGCCAGGCCTTGTTTTACAGGGAATGACTGGTGATGTTGTGGGTCCATTGCTTTGATTTGAACTCTGCACACACTGCAGAACAGCAGGGACTCAACTGAACACACAGCATCAATAAAGACCAACTTTGCATAGCTTTCTGGATGTTCAGCAGCGGCCTCCAAAGCTGGCCTTAGGACATTCAACGTGTGTATGCTGTTCAGATGACATGGCTCATGGTAATTAGAGGGGTCACCCAGCTCTGCCTACTTTCCATGCGATGTTCCAGACCAGCTCCAGCAGAAACAGTCCTGGCCTGGGGGGATGCTTGATGATCAAGAGCAGCTGTGAAAACAGAAGACCCGAGTTCAAGTACCCACCCATACATACAGAACACACCTGTAACCCTAATACTGGAGTTGCAGACCAAGGCAGGTCACAGGAGCTTGCTGGCCAGTCAGTCTAGCCTGAAGGGTGACCTTTCGGGCTCCTCAAGAGGTCTGTCTCAAATGGAGAGCACTAGAGGAAGATACCCAGGGCCATTCTCGGGCCACC
>CABHPQ010141494.1:0-14529 GCA_902168405.1 Peromyscus aztecus
TAGTAGTAGATTTTTAAGTTAGGGTTTTTCAAACAGAAACCCCTTTAGGCTTTCTTTTGTAAGTTGGAAGGTTAGCTGGGTTGGGCCATGCTCTGAAGGCAGCAGCCCTTCTAGTGTTCCAATGAAGAACAGAACGTTTCCTTAATGGCACTAATCTTAACAAGCACAGCTACTCTTTCAACATGTCTTAACTGTAACATTATGCTTTCCAGAAATTTTCGTTCTTTTCTCTAAACTTCATTTTTATTTCTGTCTTCACCATGTGATCTTTTTTTGTTGTACAACTGCATAAGAGTTATCAGTACTAATCATTCCACAGACTCAGAATTATGTGGTTTGGAAATTTCCTCTTCAAATAAATTAGTCCATTGCTTTTTTTAAATTAAGAATTTTTTTTTATTCATTTTACATACCAACCACAGATCCCCTCTCTTCTCTCCTCCTGCACCCCTAGCCTGACCCCAAACCCATCCCCCATTCCCTCCACTGGCAAGGTAACACCTCCAGCAGAGCCTGGGTACATTCAGTTGAGGCAGGTCTAAGTCTCTCCCCCTGCATATGTGAGGCTAAATTAAAAAATGATAGATTGTGTAAGGAGCCCACTACCTATGGTGGGACACCTTGCACAGTCCATTGCTTTTTAATTTAGCCTCACATAAATTCTCAAGACTTTGACAAAACAACCAGATTCTTTAACAAAAAATCAAGTGTGTTAATATTCTTAAGCCCTGTCACTAAAAGAGATTTTGTTTTTTTCTGAAACCCCATAAGCCAGACCACCACAGCTTTGGTAGTCTCAGTTACACTGTCTTCCAAATTCGAATTGGAGTATCTCATTAAGTTCCACTTAAATGTCTGATCTCTGTTTTAGTCCTATACTGTATGTATGTTTCTGCTCTTGTTTAGGGTATTGTGTCTATGCAGCTCATTAAAAAATGTAATGCATAATTAAGAGATATAGATTAATAATCATTTGTAATAGTCAAAGTTATAGTCATGTTAGATATGTTTTCAAGATCATACACATATATATTTAGATAGATAGATGGTCTTTAAACACTTCAAAAAACCTATAAAATATGGCATTTAATATGTTTAATAACTTATGGCTTTTCATGACAGTGATATATGTCTGCTCCTAGCAGAACCAATGTACTTCAGAGAAGATGATAGGCATTGAAGAAACTCTGTATGGAATTTGTTTTCTTTATGGCAAAAGGTAGCATTTGGGCAAAGCATTTGCTGAGGGTACACTGTCCAAACTGGACCAGTAGGATGTAAAAGAAAGTGACAGCTAAACTTCGCCAAGACAAGTTAGGACAGTCCTTCAAAATTCTCTGGTTCTCAAAAACGTCTGTCAGATATACTAGGCCTGTAGGCCAAAGTTGAATGCCCTACCATTACAGAAGAACCTAGGGTGGGTGACTGTCCAGGCAGTCAGCTGTTTCTGTCATCTTTTCATTTTGGAAATTGCTTGCTCTGCACTTCCTGTTTACTCAGGTAATATTATATTTCTCGGGTCTTTGATGGTGTTTAAGACTAGATAGTTACAGTTACAGCTCTCCCTAATCATGGTAGAAAATAAATTAGCTAAGAAACTCTGGACTCCTCAGGATGGAATATTTTCTCTATTTTGCCAAATACAAATGGACTGGATATTGTAACTAATTTTCACTTGATAACTGTTTTGTTGTATATAGTTTTGCTATGTTGAAATTAAAATCTTCCTTTTTTATTTAGACAAAAATGGGGAAATGCTGTGGGATCATTCTTCTGTACACTGTGAAAAGATGTTCTCATTCTTAATAAGAAGGTGATTGGTCAATAGCTGGGCAGGATTTTGGGGGTGGAAAAATGATGAGACCAAGAAGGGCAGAATCTGAGGAGTCATGAACCAGATGAGAAAGAAGCAATATGGGAAGTTCATAGTAATACTTTGAGGTAAATGAGCCTCTAGGAAGCACATAGATTAATAGAAATGGGTTAATTTAAGTTGTAAGACCTGGCAAGAACAAGTCTAAGTTATTGGCCTAGCACTTATAATAAAGAATTAGTCTCTGTGTGGTTATTTGGAAACGACTGCTGGGACACAGACAAACTCTGCCTACAAAAAGAAGGCATGGCAGCAGCAGCAGGAAGCTGAGAGATCACATTTCCAATTTACTCCTAGCGGAGGAAAATGGAATTGAGTTGAGGCTATAAACTCTTAAAGTTCCTCTACCCCCAACAACGCATTTCCTCTAGCAAAGCTAAACCTCCAAAAGTGTCCATAACCTCCTCAATCAGCGCTACTGAAACAAAGGTTCGAATATCTAAGACTATAGGGAACATTTTTCATTTAAACCAATACCTTCATTGAACATAATAGACAGTTTTCTGTATCTATCTATCATCTATCTATCTGTCTGTCTATTTATCTATCTGTCATCATCTATCATCTCTTTCTCTTTCTGTCTTTTTAAAGAAATGTCTATACACTTTTTTTTAAAGTCACTCTAAATTATAACAGATGTTTCAGAAATGAATACAGAAATGAAATTACTATGATATTTGTGTGAGATATCAACTCAAAAATCACACATTGGTGGTTATTGACTTTTTTTGTGAGTGTCCCATGTACTCATAACTTTGTTCATGGTGTTTATGGGAAAAACGTTTAAGATGAACTACAAATATTGCATCTTGGGTTGAAAACAGCATGCAATTAGACTCCTTTATCTGTTTTAAACCAAATCATCAGAAAAAATATATAACTAGTTTATTCATTGGTTTCCAATTAAAATGATATAATTTTACTGCTTCAAATTAAGCGTAGAAGTATATAAAGATTTTAATTTCCACTCTTATTTCTCATGGAACTTTTCAAGGCCTAGAAATTATACTGATCTTTTTTTAACTGGCTTTTAGATTGTGTCCTGCAAGAAAGAAATGTTGAGTGCGTAAGTATATGTTCACATGGAGGAATATAAGTATACAGTTGTATGTATGTATGTTTATGTATTAATTTAGATTGATACATATTTACATTTATATATAATCATAAAACTTAATCATATGAATATAAAAGATAAATTTACATTTATATGTATTTCTATTCATATTGAAATTGGAGTGCTCAGGCACGCACAAATTGAACAGCTCTGTCTCCTTGCTACCAAAACTACAGGACCATCAAGGAAAATAGGTTGAAAAGATTGCAATAGTCAGAGATCTGGAAGGACTAGTGTGAAACTGTCTTCTGGACATGACAGGACCACTGTCTTCATAATCTCACAGCCCCTGCAGTTGTCTGAACAAGTCCTGTATAAGATTAAGCCATGGAACATTCTAGCATAGAAGGGAAAGGAGCTTGTGAGCCTATTCCCATATCTGAAGATCTATGGAGAATTAATGGCTTCTAGGGGAGGAAGGGTCAGTTTTATGACTCAGGTGTGGTCCCTCATAGGTCACACCTACTGCAGTGGCTTTTCCAAACCTATGAACAGACAGGCAGTACAAATTGGAATTGAACCCAATGGATTACTTTTTTAAAAGGAGGATAGATGTTGGAGGGAGGTGGGGAGGTTAATATGGGAGTAATTTAAGAGTAAATTAAGTAATTTAACAAGTGGGAGAGAGATATGATCAAAATACATTAGATGAAATTTTCAAAGAATTTACAAAAATATTATAGTAAGAAAGAGTTAAATACATCCAGGCAGTGTCACACATGGGGTCCCTCTTATGGTGTGGGCCTCAGGTTGGAACAGTCATTGGTTGGCCACTCTCACAAGTTCTGCCCCACCATCACCCCAGCACATCTTGCAGCAGGACAGATGGTATGTCAAAATTTTTGTAGCTGGGTTGGAGTTCCAGTCTCACTGGTAGGAGCATTGCCTGGTTATATGAAATGCGTAGTTTGGGCTCTGTGTCCCCATTACTAGGAGAGGGCTGCTAGGGTCACTCTTGTAGATTCAAGGGAGTCTCCATTGCACTAGGTTTCTATATAACTCCCCAAATGTCCTCCAGTTCTAGTCATCTTTCCCAATAGTCTCTCTCTGTCTCTTCCATCCTTTGCCTGTTCCCTCATGTTTCCATCCCCAACTGTCCCCAATCTACCCACAAAATCTGTTCTGTTTCCCCTTCCCAAGGAGATCCATGTATTTCCTCTTGAGGCCTTTATCCTTTACAGCTAATATCCACTTATGAATAAGTAAATACCATGTTTACCTTTCTGTGTCTGGGTTACACCACTCAGGATGATCTTTTCTAGTTGCATCCACTTGCCTGCAAATTTTATGAGGTCATTGTTTTTAACAGTTTAATAATGCTCCATTGTGTAAAGGCACCATATTTTCTTCATATGTCCTTTGGTTGAAGGACATCTAGGTTATTTCTAGTTTCTATTCTGTTCCATTATGAATAAAGTTGCAATGAACATGGTTGAGCAAGTGCCCTTGTGGTAAGATGGAGTATCCTTTGGGTATATGCTAAAAAGTAGTCTTGAAGTAGATTGATTCCAAATTTTCTTAGGAACTGCCATATTGATCTCCACAATGGCTGTACATGTTTACATTTCCACCAGAAATGGAGTGTTTCCCTTACTCCACATCCTTTCCAGCATGAGCTGACAATTGTGTTATTGATCTTAAGCATTCTCACAGGGGTAAGATAGAATCTGGAAGTAGTTTTGATTTGTGTTTTCCTGATGACTGAGGATGGTGAACATTTCTTCAAGTGTTTCTTACCCATCTGAGATTCCATTATTGAGAATTTTGTTTAGATGTGTGCCCCATTTTTAATTGTATTATTTGGTTTATTGATGTCTATTTTCTTGAGTTCTTTATGTATTGTGTATATTAACCCTCTGTCAGATATAGAATTGTTGAAAATCTTGTCCTATTCTGTAGGTTCTGTTTTATACTATTTACGGTGTCCTTTGCCTTACAGAAGTTTTTCATTTTCATGCGGTCCTATTTATTGATTGTTTTTCTCAATGACTGTACTGTGGTTTTCTTTTAAGGAAGTTGTCTCCTGTGGCAATGTGCTCAAGGCTATTTCCCACTTTCTCTTCCGTTAGGTGGATGGCCAGGAACCAGAGGCAGGGCAGCCCAGAGATCTGGGATAGAACCTAACATGACTAGTTAAAAAAAAGTCAATAAAGTCAATGAAACGATTCCTAATAATCTTCTGCTATACTCACAGATCAGTGCCTAGCCAGTAGTCATCAAAGAGGTATCATCCAACAATAGATTACATCAGATGTAGAGACCTACAGAAAAACACTAGGAAGAGCCAGAGGAACTCTGAAGAGGCTGGGGAGGAAGGATTATAGGAACCAGAGGGGTGTAAGACACTGTGAGAACACCACTCATAGATGCAAGTAAGCAAGGCTCATAGGGGCTCACAGAGAGACTTGATAAATACAGACCCTATATGGGTCTGAGCTAGGTACTCTGCATATACCTTATGGTTGTGTAGCTTGGTGTTCTTCTGGGATTCTTAACAGTTGGAGTAGGGGGTGTCTCTGACTCTTTTGCCCTCTCTTGGAACTTTTCATCCTACTCTGTTGCCATGTTCCTATGCCTTGATATGAGTGTCTGTGCCTTGTCTTTTAAGTTGATTTTTTATTTGTTTTACATACCAACCACAGATCCCTCTCTCCTTCCTCCTCCCACTTCCTATCTCTGCCTCCCTTCCCACCCTTTATCCCCTCTTCAAACAGGGTAAGTTCTCCCATGGGGGGACAGCAAAGCCTGGTACATTCAGTTGAGGCAGGACCAAGCCCCTCCCCACTTTATCAGGGGTAAGCAAGGTGTCAGATGATTGGTAATGGGATTCAGAAAGCTGGCTCATGCACCAGGGGTAGATCCTGATTTCACTGCCAGGGGCCCCTCAGACAGACCCAGCTACACAACTGTCTCTCATATGCAGAGGTTCTAGTCTGGTCCCACACAGGTTCCACACTGTCAGTCAAAGTTTCTGAGTTCCTATGAGCTTGGTTCAGTTGTCTCTGGAGATTTCCCCATCATGATCTTGACCCGCCTTTTTAATATAATACCTCTTGCCTCTCTTAGACTGTACTCTTGGAGCTCAGCCTGGTGCATGATAATGGATCTCTACATCTGCTTCCATCAGTTACTGGATGAAGGCTTTGTGATGACAGTTAGGGTATTCACCAATCTGATTACCAGGGTAGGCCAGTTCAAGCATTTCTCACCACTGTTGCTAGTAGTCTAATCTGGAGTCATCCTTGTGGATTCCTGGGAATTTCCCTAGCACCAAGTTCCTCCTTATCCCCATAATGGTCTCCCTCTCTCAAGATATCTCCTTCATTGCTCTCCCACTCTGTCTTATTGTAACTTGTTAAGCCATGTTTAGTGGATGCCATTGGGAGGCCTGCTCTTTTTTGAAGGAGAATGGATGTGGTGTGTGTGGCATGAATCTTAAAAGGTCTTATTAATAAAAACAAACCCAGAGACAGGTATTGGGGTGAATGCTGAAAGATCAGAAGGGCAGAACAAACCACAACTAACCTCACCTGGCCAATTCCTCAGCTGGTCTTGTGTCCTCAAACTGGAAGCCTGTGTCCTCAGCCAAATAGATCTCAGCTGCACTGCTGCTAAAAGCCTAAAAACTTTGTTTATGCCTTATAAACCTCATGCCTTATATACCTTTCTGTTTCCTGCCATCTCTTCCTGGGATTAAAGGCGTGTGTCACCATGCCTGGCTGTTTACAGTATGGTTTTGAACTTACAGAGAGCCAGATGGATCTCTGCCTCTGGAATGTTAGGATTAAAGGAGTGTGCTACCACTGCCTAAACCTGTTTAATATAGTGGCTGTTTTGTCTCTGACCCCCAGATAAGTTTATTGGGGTGCACAATATATCAACCACAGGTGTAGATCTGGGGAGGGGAAGGTAGTGAGAGGGACTGAGAGGAGTTGAGGGATTGGAAACTGCAGTCAGAATGTGATGTATGTGGGAAGAATAAAAGAAAAAATTCAAAAGAATTAAAGAATGGCCAAATAAAATAATCATATATTTCTAAATTCACTAGGAAAACACAAATGAAACTATTATAAATTTCACTCTAGTTGAATACAGTGCTGTCATTAATTATTTCAAAAGTGTGTAATTTTTATGGGGCTGAGGAGATGGCTCAGCAGTTAAAAGTGCTTGCAGTTCTTCCAGAGGACTTGTGCTCAATTACCAGCACCATACATATGGAGGTTCACAACCAACTGTAACTTCCTTCCCAGAGGGTCCAGTTCCCTCTTTGTCCCTCTGTGAGCACTAGCTATGAATGAGTTACATGAATATAAATGCAGGTAAAGCCCCCATACACATAAAATTAAAACAAAAAATTCCCAATTGTGCTAGTTGTGAATGAAAAACAATGCATTTAATGGTTCACAAAAGAAATGGGCTTGTTATTAGTTTTGCCTACTCTTTATAATTCTACATTTTATATATTTGCAAATACACATATCCAGAAAATACTGATAGGCTTAATGTGTGATTCATTTGTCTTGTTTCTGTCTAATGAGAAACTGTGACCATGCTCTGCATAGAAACTTGGGTATGAATTGTACGCTCTTATTTGATTCACTTCCTCTGGAATAATGGTTCTCAACCTTCCTAATGCTGTCACTCTTTAATATAGTCCCTCACTTTGTGGTGACCCCCCAAACTACAACATTATTTTCATTGCCACTTCATAACTGTAATTGTGCTGCTGTTATGAGTTGTAATGTAAATATCTGTGTTTTCCAATGGTCTTAGGTGACCCCTATGAAAAGGTCTTTCAACCTCTCAAATGGGTCACATTGCACAGGTGAGACTCGCTGCTCTGGAGTCTTAGAGAAGACTCTTTTTGGTCTTTCCTTTCTCTTTACACTGGAAGTGAGCTCGATTTATTGGGGACTCATTGTGAGGTGATAGTTTATTTGAGTTTCAAATAACAGGTCTAGGTTAGTAATGTGGCAATCTAGGAAGTGATTTAGGAAACAGCAATCTGTTTCCAAGTTGTAACTCACAGTATAGTCTAGAGTGAAGTTGATCATTCAATGAAGAGAAAAAAAAATACCACAGAGCCCTGAAGAGGCAGGGACAAGGACAGCTACTGATTTTCTCCCTCTCACTGTGTGTGCTGACAGCACACCATACATCTGTCCATACACATTCTCAACAATAACTGTCTATTAGTGTGGTGGTTTGACTCACAATGACTCTCATAGGCTCATATATTCAAATGCTTAGTCAGCAGGGTGTGGCACTCTTGGAGAAGAATGAGGAGATGTGGGTTTGTTGGAGTAGGTGTAGCCTTGTTGGAGAAAGTGTGTCACTGCGGGTGGGAGTTGAGCTTTTAAAAGCCTATGCCAAGGGTGCTCCCTACCTCTGCTTGTGGATCAGGATGTATCTCTCAGCTACATCTCCAGTATCAGGTCTGCCTGCTGCTGTGCTAGTTGCCATGATGATAATGGATTAAGCCTCCTAAACTGTAAGTAAGCCCTCAATTAACTGCTTTCTTTTAGTAGATTTGCCTTAATATTGTGTGTCTTCACAGCAATAGAATAGTGACTAAGACAATTAGCTTATCATGACTCATGTTGTTAATAGATAACCCCCAAATCTAAACATTTTTGTTCATTTTTCACTTATTTGCTTTTTGTCAATGACTACACAAGGTGATATTTTGATACAATATTTACATATTGCATTTTACAACTAAACATCCTGAAGAATATTGATAGCATAGTTTATTCTGAGATGAAGTAATTCTGAATTAGAGCTATGAATGTTTTTTATGAATCTACTGTGCCGTCAAATGGGTATGTTCTAAAGGCTTTCTACTTTATGCATTTGATCTAGGCTACCACTAAGGGTCAGGATAAGAATTCCCTCACATGAATGCTTGATAAATACTATTCATAGTATAACTGAAAAAGAGAGTACAAATGATTGATACCTTCCACATTTTACAGATTTTTGGAATACACTGCACTATTAGTAGAATTTTTAGAATGGTGTTAAATGTAAACCTAATTTGTTATTCTTTCTAGTTTAATTTTAAAATAAAATACTATTTTAGCTGATATGACCTAGCAAAGCTAGGTGAATTGTCCACAATTCTGTAGTTAATTAGTGATTGCATATAGACTCCTTGTTTCCCAGACAATGGTTGTTCACACTTTTGAGTGATTAGACTTCAAAACCATTTCTATGATAAAAGATATAAGGGGAACATGGGGATAGTTGTAAGCCAATAGTTGACTTCACTGGACTAATAAGAGAATAGCTTCCAGCTTTTTAGAACAATTTGTTATGGAATGGTAGAATTTTTTAAGACCTGCCAAATAAATATTCTTTAACTTTGTCTTGCTTTTGATTTTTTCACTACTTTTGTTTGAATTAATAAAATCTTTTTATCCATATTAATTCTGAAATGAGCATAAATCTACTCAATAGAATAGAATTCATTAATTTTAAAGTGGATTAGAGTCACTTTAGTTACTATGGCCTGGAAATGATTCATAACTGTCAGACAATTGGAATAAAACACGATCTACCATCAAGACATACTCTATGCAGAGCAATGCTTAAAAATAATCCTACCCCACCACCATGCTTATATATCGGTATTAACTCATTAATATATAGAACACTAAATTGTATCATCATCCACACTTTTTCAATGCATTCATCTATAGGTAGTTGTGGTTTAAAATATGTCTGCTTTGGAAGGAAAAAAAGGATGCCATATTTCATAGAAAGTAGAATTTGTCAAATTAGAGTGTGGTATTATTTCAGCAAACCTATTTCCATCCTGTTCTTAGCTCTGTAACTTTGGAAGATTTATTGTTTTAGTGATGATTAGGTAGAAATAGTAATATTCCCCACAGAAAGTGCAGGGAAGTGTATTAACTTATGTAAGGTGTGAGTTTGACAGCAAATTAGCTGCTTGAAGGAATGCCACTTCACACTCTTGATCACAGAGAAAAAAATAGGTAGTATAATTATGAGATGATCAAACAAGTTTTTCATACATATATATACTCTTTTCATGTTCTCTTAATTGCTTCATAGCACACCTAATTTTAGACATATAAAAATATTTTATTAAAGTAAATATTTCTGAACTGTGAGCAGATTAATATCGTTTTTCACATTTGAAATTATATTTGAATATAGAATGTAAACATATTTTGTATACTGCAGTGTGTATTGATGGAATGTATGTCACCCCACTAAAATAAAAATATCTTTCTTCTGGTAAAAAATAAACTAGAGTAGGAATGCCTTGTCTATGGGAGACAGTACAATAAAACAATGTGAAGAATGTCTAAAATGAGTAAATGAACCTACAGTGTCTCACCAAATGTGTTGCTCAGAATCTCTGAAAGAAAATTAAAAGACAGATGCATTTTGTTTTAGAATCAGCAAGTCCACAATATTGTTTCTTCTGCTCTCAAAACATTTTAAGTTATTAATTCCTCATTAGATAGAATGAAACACACACAACACTCAAAATGAAAATTAAAGAAAAAACTAAAAGACTGACAGTTCCATAAGGCTAGTGAGTTAAAATACAATAACCACAGGAAGATATATTCTGGATATCTTGTACAAGGTGGACACATCAGTCCTTCTTTGGTCATGAGACTGCTTATTTCAAACTAGAAATTATACTGTTGCTGTTTTTGAGGCTTCAGCTAGCCTACTGAAGTTCTTAAGATGTCTCATCATTCATGAACACACATGCCTTCTCATATGTCTTGTTATGTGTGATACAAATTCTGTTTTCCAAAAGTCCTGACAATTACAGTATGCAAAATTATAGATTAGTAATTTCAGAATGGATTTCATTTTCCACAATGAAATGTTACAGCATGCTCACCTCTCTTGCAGATTTTAAAGGGAAGAAAAGAATGTGCAGAACTTAGCCACCATGTAATTCATGAATGGCCTGTGGTAGATCTGTCTCAATTCCTTTCGAATTAGTATGGTATAAAAGTAAAGATGTGACCCATGAGTAAAACAGTAAGTGCAGTCTGTAAGGTACATACACAAAGTCTTTACTATGGTATCAGGTTCGTTTGCTCCCCTGAATGAATTTGAAAATAGCTGCTGACAAGTCTGAGTGAAACATGGGCATGTTTCTGTAGTAATATTAGGGGAGACTCCTTAAAAAAAAGTTAAGGCAAACAACTGATCATCATGTATTTGTTTCACACTCAAAAATAGGTATTTATGGAGCATTTATTTTGCATTGGGCACACACCTGAGTTATACAAATAAACTAATAAAAATCTGAGATAAATCTGTTTTTATGTAACTTGTGTTTATGAAAAAGTTGTCAACAATGAACAGATGCATACTCACCAAAAACACCCAAACATAATATGGCAGTTCCTAAAATTTATTAAAATGACCACAGAGTAAGGTAGTACTGTGTAATGCACATACTCAATTTTTTTAAAAAAAGTCAATTCAAGAGTCATTAGAATGAAGAGTCTTGTGAAGAAGAAACCATATGTTGGTTTTCTTGGCTTGTTGCTGTGATCAAATTCCCAGACAAAGAACAACTTAAGGAAGAAAAAGTTTACTTGGCTCACAGTTAAGAAAGTATACAGCCCATCATGTCAGGGAAGCATTGACGGCAGGATCATGGGGCTACGGTCACATTGTGTCTGCAGTCAGCAAACAGAGAAGAGACAGGAAAGAGAGACAAGATAGAAATCCTTAAAAATCTGTCCCGTGAGGGACACACTTCTTCCAGTGAGAGTGTCCACCTCCTAAAATATCTACACCAGCTAAGGACATAAACTTATGGAGGACAGTTCACACTGAAACCGCAACAGAAGGAATCATAATAAAAGGAAATAGCAACTAATATTTTAGGCTGGGTGACCAGAAGCTATTTCTCACATGAGGATTTTTAGAATGTATTCCTCAGGGAAAATAAGTTAAACTGTAAGTAAGAAGGTTGGGAGAGGATGGGGAAAGGAAATTGAGATTGATATAGTTTCTGGATATTGAACTGAGTGGTGCAGTGTGACATCTCCGTGAAGTAGGAAGGTTGGCCAAGTAAGCCAAGTCTTACTTAGTCATTGACTTGAGGAAACATCCATCTAAAGGAGCCAAGTTTTTTTGCATGGATGGTTGCAACCAGCATAGGAAAATCACACAGAGGAGGGTGGGTCTGTGATTCGATTCCATTGCAAAGAACACTTATTTGGCCTGATGACAGGTATTCCAACTAGATGATCTGTGTGAAGTACCCTATCTTTGATTATGGAGGGAGAAATTCAGAAAAAACTTAGGCCAATTGATTTATAACTTCTTGGAGTAAAAGTTATATTTTATTCTGGAATAAACAGAAACCTTTGGAGAATATTAAATAAGGCATGATATATATATATATGTATATATAATATTTGTGTGTAGTGTACATATATGTATAATATATATATCTGTATATACATCAATACGTATATAGAAAATACATTGATAAGAGTACATTGATGAAAAATGTAAAATAGTATTTCATGCTAAGTGACACTGTTGACTAAGTTCATATTGATGAAAAGAGGAATAGAGATATATGTTAAAGGTAAAAATCCAAATACAGCATGAAGGTGATAACACATTATATCTGTAGAACAACAATTAGCTAGTTTTGCCACAGTTTGCTCTAAGTGGTGAGAAGCAAGAGAAGATAAAGATAGAGATGTAAACAGTTACTAGGGTATTGTGAGCCTCATGAGCCATGCTTTAGCAATCTAACTTTAGCTTATATATCCCAATGAAATATTACTGGTTCAAAACATCTTGGGTAAAAGCCCAATAAATACCAACAGAGGTGCATTAAATTTGAAACTTAGGAAAGGTATCTTTATCTAGGAGCACTATGCTCTTGTCTCTGCTACCTAAGGAATCATCATGCCAGAAGTGATAAATACTTTTATTATTCCACAGGGTAAACAAGAGTATATAAAAGGAGAGCAGCCAATCCTGAGCTGCTCTTGACATTGAACGAAGAAGGAAAGTGCTGAATAATACACATAAGTGCTATTGTGCAACCAAGTCTCTTGTTTGCTAGTTGCTGTATTACTTCTGCTGCCTTTGGTACTATAAGTCTTGTAAGGCACTCTTCCCAGTTCTTTACATAACTGCTCTCATCAAGGTAGTGAGTCAGAAATAAAAGAAACTTAGCAATTTCCTTTATGCTTTTGGTGGTTGAGAATATATTATAAAGCAGATGTTTTTCATTAAAGTTCATCATAAAAATGTAATCTAACTTAGTCTTAGGATTTAACTTAAAAGACAACAACTGTAAACTACTTATAAACAAAACAAAAAATGAGCAACAGTCTAAATCTGGCAAGAGCATTATAGGTAAAAGGTAGCAATTGAATTCTCTTAGCAAGACTAATCCAACTAATTCTGGATTTATTTATTTAGACAAGTAGTTTTCTCTATGCTAATGTGGATTGACACTGTATTTGTACAAGAAGCCAATACACTGTTGCTATGTATACCCAGAAGAATTATTGGGCAAAAGCATATTAGATTAGAATTGGGAAGTTACACATGGTGGTCAGAGTGCTCTGGAGTCCTCAGTGATGTACAAAACCAAATGTAACAATAGATCAGGCAGAGTCAAAGATGCCTGGCAAGTCTCAGGACAAGGAACAAGCCATTACGAACACCACTGCAGCCCCCACAGGTACAGTGACTCGGCCTAAGTCCAGCTTGGAAATTTACAAATAATTGACTCAGAGGGAGATGGGTGATAAGCTGTGAAACAACTTTCATATAAAATGCTCACAGAGGAAATGAGATGTTATGTGGGAATACTGGAAAGGAATTCTGTAAAGTACAAAGCTTATCTTATCTATTAACTTAGATGAAAATTCCCTCGGAATGTGGGTTGAAAGTTGCATGACTTGATGTGTTTGGGAGTCCCTAGCAATGGAAGCAGGACTTATTCTGGGTACACAAACTGGCTTTTTAGGCCCCATTCCCTATGGTGCAACACCTTACTCAACCTTGATGGGGGGGGGGCGGGGGCGGGGGAAGGAGGGGCTAAGTCCATCCCTAACATGGTATGACAGCCTGTGTTGACTACCCAAGGAAGGCCTTAACTTCTATAAGGAGGGGATGGGAGTGCAATGGGGGCAGGTGAGGGGAGCCAGAGAAGAGGAGGGAGGAAAAATAGGGGTTAGTATGTTAAAGGAAAGAAAATTTTTTTAAGAAAAAAAATTATATTAAAAAAAGAAAATTGGGCTGGGCAGTGGTGGCGCACGCCTTTAATCCTAGCACTCGGGAGGCAGAGCCAGGCAGATCTCTGTTAGTTGGAGGCCAGCCTGGGCTACCAAGTGAGTTCCAGGAAAGGCTCAAAGCTACACAGAGAAACCTTGTCTCGAAAAACCAAAACAAACAAAAAAAAAATTGAGTAGTTGGCAAGTTTTGTGTTTCACATGAAGATTTTCCATAGCAAGATCTTAATATTCCATAAATAATCACGAGTTCAATTCACTCCATC
>CABHPQ010141496.1:0-10998 GCA_902168405.1 Peromyscus aztecus
CTATCTATCTAAAATATACCTCTGTATGATCTTGAAAACATACTTAACATAACTACAAGTTTGATTGTTATAAATGACTAACCACTAACCTGTTTCTTAATTATCCTAAAGGTTTATAATAATAGCTTTCAAGGACTAGAACTTTACACCATATTTTTAATGAACTGCATAGGTACAATACCTTAAACAAGCATGTAAACATATATACAGTATGTTGTAACAAAAATAACCTTAAATTTGTATCAATACACAAAATCCTTTGAACAAGAGTAGAGATATACATATAGTATAACAAAAATAGCTCAATATACCAAAATCCATACCAATGTAAAATATTTGATGTTAATAGTTGTCTTTTTATCCTATATTCCTATATTCCCCCCCCAAATAATGACAAACATCCATAACCCACCGAATGACCAAAAATCACCCACACCACCTCTTGGGAATGTGGGAGTTGTATTCTCTAGACTGATTCCAGTTGTATGTGTATGCTGGTATCTTTAGGGAACCTGAGAAAATTGAGATAATGGTCAAGCCCTAAGAAAACTAGCTGTAATAGTTGTTGTCCAGTCTCTCTGTAATGGGAAAGCACAAGGCTTATCTACAGTCCTGGCTAGCATAGGCTGTGAGGCTGGACCATCTCAGCCAGCACCCATGAAGCTGTTCTGAATACAAAACTCTGAGGAAACTGCAACAGAGACACTCTGAGAGGCTGGATCACCTGGGTCACTCATTTTCACTGGTGTCTGGTCATCTTGCTCTGAAAATGCACAGACTTTCAAAGGTTAACATACATATCTGCATTAACACGAGTATGGACTGTGCATTGTACAGGCCAAAGATGAGTTTTTTGTTTTATGTTTGAACAGGTAAAATATACATCATGTATCTTGTAGTTTATCTAGGTTTATTTCTTTATGTCTGTAGCTAGGATTTTCAGGGTGTCTTCTCTAATCAAACCCAATCTCTATCAACCTTGAAGGAATCCTGTGGAAATAAAAGTATAACCTCTTCCCCAAAGCAATACATTTTCTGACTTCCATTTTAAAGTCAAGGCATTCCTAAAGAATCTAGGCTGGTTTAATTAATGAGTCCCCATTCCAATCCCATGTCTCAGCAGCTGCCATTTGCTTATCAGCAATCAAAAAATTCAAAGTCAGCACAACATACAGGATCCAGACTCCCTGTGTATTTCCCATCTCTACATGGCTTATTCTTTTTATTATTATTAATAAACTATTTACTTTTTTCTATGATTGTCTAATCCCATTTTCTTTTCCTTGTAAGCCTATGCATATTTTTAAACATACTGTAACCTGTTTAGAGGGTTTTGTTTGTTTGCTTGCTTGTTTTTTCATCTGAACCTGCTTTACTGCATATCTCTAGCCCTTTCTGTCTGCATGAATGAGCAAAACCTTAAACTGCTCAGCTACTGCTGGGTCCTCTGCTTCTGCTTTGGTGGCTGGCTCTGCCCCGCCCTGGGGTCGTGAGAGCTGAGCCTTAAGCTCCCTGGCTGGTCCAGAGGTGTGTTTGAGTGAGAAGTGCAGTCAACCACCCCAGCTCTGAAATGCCAGTGCCCACCCTGTGGCTTGCTGCTTCTGCCAGGCTGCTTCTGCCAGGCTGCTCAAGGGCTCACAGTATGCAAAGCCTCTTAAAGGAGCCATAGCCATTTTTTGTTTTTTGTTTTTTCACCTTTCTCAGGCCCTAGGGGAAATTCAGGAACCTGTGTTGGAATACCAAATGTACCAAGCTTTTTCTTTAGGGCCACCAACCAGCTCCCAAATCATGGCATGGAGACTTATTATTCATTTTGAAAGCTTGGCCTAGCTTAGGCTCATTTCTGGCTAGTTTTTTTTTTTCCTTTAACTTAAATTAACCTGTTTTTCTTCACATACATTTTTCTTTGGGGCTTATTACCTTTTTCTCTGTATGCCCTACTCTGTGTCTACTGGATGGTGCTGGGTGTGTTCCTCTCTTTCTCCTCATTCTCTTCTTTCTTCTTATTCTTCTTGAGCCTAGGTTCCTCCTCCTATTGATTCTCCCTGCCCACCAGCCCCGCCATCCTTCTCCTGCCTAGCTATTGACCATTCGGCTCTTTTATTAGATCAATCAGGTGCCTTACACCCAGGCAAAGTGAAACAGCAACACATCTTTTCACAATTAAACAAATGCAGCAGAAACAAATGTAACACGCCTTTATACAGCTAAAGTAATATTCCACAGTATAAACAAATGTAACACATCATTACATAAATATTCCACAGCAGCAGTATTCATACACATCTTTCATTTGTAGAATCCTCATCATTCAGATATCAGTCCATATGTGAAACAGTGTGGAATCCATATATCAGTCCATATGTGAAACAGTGTGGAAATAATGGCATTCATACTTGTATTTTTAGATTGTTTCGCTTTTTCTGTGATGGGCACAATGTTCCCCTACCCCCAAAGATGGTGGCTGTGTCTTAACTTCTGGACCATACAAATATGTAATGTTACAACAATAATAAAAAAGAAAGGTTGTGTGCTAAATTAAGATGACTAATGAGCTGAATTTAAAAACAGAAAAATTATCCTGGATTCTCTAAGTGAAACCAAAGTCGTCACAAGAGTCCTTACAGGAGGAAAAAGGAGCAGAGGCGAGGTGCAGCCTTAGACTTCAGTTTAACATGGCTGGACTGGGAGTTGAGGAGGTTCATGGGCCGAGGGAACATGGGTGGTTCCCGAGAAAATGCCTTGACACAACGTTGGCTCTAGCGCTGTGCCGTCCATTCCGGACTTTGCCGTTTGGAAGGAGAATGCCTTCGTGCTGTGTTATGCCGTTAACTCGGTAGTAACTGTGTTACAGAAGGCAGAGGAACTCATACGCTCTGCTAATGCACTAAAGAAAAGCCACAGGCCATCCATGTATGTGGTAATACAGGGTAAAAGAACAAATACACACACACACACACACACACACACACACACACACACACACACTTACATTGTTAACCTTTCATCTTTTACCTTGTAATTCATCATGTTTTCTCCTCTCAATCCTGCCAACATAGAACCAGCTGCAGTATTTGACTGAACCAGGAGATACTGGAATGTGTTTGATATATGGTGCACCCCAATAAACTTATCTGAGGGTCAGAGAACAGAACAGCCACTAGATTAGACATAGAGGCCAGAAAATGGTGGCAAACACACCTTTAATCCTATCACTTGGGAGGCAGAGATCCATTCTGATCTCTGTGAGTTCAAGGCCACACTGGAAACAGCCGGGCATGGTGACACACACCTTTAATCCCAGGACTTGAGATCTCATGTCTTGCTTGGGAAAGACACATGCCTTGAATCCCAGGAACTGATGGCTGGAAGCAGAAAGGTATATAAGGCGTGAAGACCAAGAACTAGAGGCTTTTAAGCTTTTAGGCTTTTTACCAGCAATTCAGCTGAGATCCATTCCAAATGGGACTCAGAGGCTTTCAGTGTAAGGAAACAAGATCAGCTGAGAAGTTGGCGAGGTGAGGTTAGCTGTGGCTTGTTCTGTTTCTCTGATCTTTTAGTGTTCACCCCAATATCTGGCTCCGGGTTTTTTTTTTTTTATTAATAAGACCATATAGCAATTCGTGTTATACTGGAATGCCCACACAGGTATTGTCTGCATTGCCTGGAGATAAAATTCCAATTGCATAATGGAGAATGAAAACTCATTAGGTCTCTGACAAAGAAGAAATCTATGGTAGTTTGAATAGGTATGGCCGCCACTGACTCATGTGTTTGAATGCTTGGCCCATAGGGAGTGGCACTATTAGGAGGTGTGGCCTTGTTGGGGGAAGTGTGTTACTGTGGAGGCAGGCTCTGAGGTCTCACATATGCTGAAGTCATGCCCAGTGTGGCAGTCTCTCCTGCTGCCTGTGGATCAAGATGTAGAACTCTCAGCTCCTTCTTCACCATGTCTGCCTGCATGTCACTATGTTTCCCAACATGATGATAACGAACTAAACCTCTGAAGCTGTAAGCCAGCCCCAATTAAATGTTTTTCTTCATAAGAGCTACCGTGGTCATGACGTTTCTTCACAGCAATAGAAACTCTAACTAAGGCAGTATCTTTAGAAGAAAATTGTCCTTTTGTTAACGCAGTTAATCATTTGCAAATTTGCAAAATGAGGGCATAGAATAAAACAGGTACAAACAGGTGGCTATAAAGAAAAAACAAAAGAGTAATTTGAGTTTGCTTGGAGAGGGCCAGTTGATCATATCAATCTCTAGGATTATTGCAAGGAGAGCTACATCATGCTCTGAGTGTCAACTAATGGTGCTATGAGGAGACAGATGTACCTCCAACCCTCACTAGTCCCTTAATCTAAAGAGTCTAACTAAGGTGTTGGCTTGACTGCTACCCTGAAGCCACTGTCAGAGCCGGGTGTTCTCTATGAAGAAGCTGTGTCCATTCTCAAAGCTGCTTCAGAAGAGGGTTCTACCTCATGCCCACCAAATAGAACCTCTAAGCCCCTCCTATATGGAAAAACTAAGAAATACTATTTATCTCCAGTCTTTTAATTATATATTTATTTCATTTTAATAATCACAGAGTAATATAAATCAAGTAGTACACTGAAGCAAAGATGCAGGGTCCTGTGAAGAAAATTAACAGAACCACAGCCGTGGCTAGAATCATGGCTTTCCCAGTTCTGATGAAGAGAAAAACAAGAGTTACATATCATTTCATTCCTGAATGTTCTTGACATCTGTATTTCCATTCTTTTGATTTTCTTTTTCTGAAACATGGTTTTGCAAGTGGCCCAAGCTGGGTTTGAACTTCTTGTCCTTCTGTCTCTGTGTCCTGAGTGCTGGGATTTCAGTAGATGCCACCACAGCCCACTTGGTCACCTGTACCTTGTCACAGAGTGAGTGTAACACAGTGTCTTCCCTCTTTACTCATCCTCAGAATGGTGACCAGCATCTTCACTAATGTGCTCATTTTGTAGAGGAAGAAACTGAAGCCTAGAGAGAACGTAAGTGGCTCCCTCGGGTTACCTACTGTCCTGTGGTGGATTTGAACTCAAATCTCAGGTCTTCCGTGTGCTATGGGCCTCTTTGTACTCACAGAGTGGGAGTTCTTTGTTTGCTGGGGTGCTCTTTGTTACTGTTGTACCCGTTTCATGAAACCCCCAGAGACCACCAAGGAGCCGGTTTCCAATGCAAGGACATAAGAGTCCTTTTATTGTCAGGTTAGAACCTGGGCCACCGCAGGGCAGATGGAGGGCAATGTGGCAGTGGTGGCGCCAGTGGCGGGCCCAGGAGTAGAGTTTTTATAGAGAAAAATCACAAGCCAGGAATTACATGCTTTGGCATCTTGGGATTGGGTAGAAGGGATATGGGGCAAGGTGATTTTTTGAAACTATTGGTCTAAGACTTTTGATGTGAAACCACATTTGAAACCATTGTGTTGAACTTTTGGCGGGGAACCACAACTTGCTAAGCAGGATTATCTGGGCTGCTCAGCAGGATTATCTGGATATCTTCTAGGGCCATAAACCACAGACAGAATGTTGGCAGGAGCATACTGCCCTGTATCTGTTGGAGTTGTCATGGCACATTCCTGAGGTCCTTCCTGGAACTGAGTACAGCAGGTGGTCTGAGATGGTGGCCCTACCCTAGGATGGAGTCTGTATTGCCCTCACATTACCAACTTCTGTTGTGCTTCAAGTGGATGAACAACCAGTTGCCTATTGTCTGCTTGTGGAAGGCAGCTGGGTGCAGAGCTGGGTAATTCAACCTTCCCCTGGTCAGGCTTACCTGTCCTATAAGGCCACAGGTCTCACGGGCTTCCTTTACCACCTTTATCAACTTCTTACTCCACAGCTTAATGAATACAACTGTGCAAAAGCATGTACATTAGAAGGAGGCAAAGACAGGGTCAAATATATGAAAATGTGTATATTAATGACACACCTTACAGAAAACTCTTTTTAAAATCTATGCTAGTATCATTATCTTTACAGATGCCAAAACTAATATTTTTGCATCACGGACTGAAGAACAGGCAATTGCTCTTCTAAAAGTGCCCGCTGGTTTATCCTCAGTTTCGCTTCTCCTTCCACCCTCTAACTAAGGCCTAAGAATCCGTGAAAGGGAAGAATGGACCGCGGTGAGGAACAAGGAGGCTGTCGGGAAGAATCCTTGAAAAGCCAACTGAAGAAGTCACAGAAGAGAGGGAACCTGGTCTCTTCTCCCTTCACCACCCCTAAAAGGGAAGAAGCTCTGAGTCCATATAAAGACCCAGGATTGGGGGCACGTGATGGGGGGACGTTCTCCAGATAAAGAATAAAGGGAAATGAAAGAGTTAAAATGTAAAACAAAATGAGAAGTTCATCTGAGAAGACAAACTAGAAAAGGATTTTTAAGTGAGGCCTGAGGGATATGTTGGTTTGATATAATCATTGTCTAACGGTTTTGTACACATGGTTGCTGTATACATGCTGTTCTAATGCCCCAGGAAAACCCCTGCATAATATGAAAATTACACGTGGGCTGGAGAGATGGCTCGGTGGTTAAGGGCACTGGCTGCTCTTCCAGAGGACCCGAATTCAATCCCCAGCACCAGCGTGGCAGCTCAAAACTGTCTCTAACTCCATTTACAGAGGATCTGACATCCTCACACCAATGTAAATTAAATAAAATTAAAAGAAAGAAAGAAAGAAAGAAAGAAAGAAAGAAAGAAAGAAAGAAAGAAAGAAAGAAAGAAAGAAAGAAAGAAAGAAAGAAAAAGAAAATTACACCTGTGGTGTTTGGCTTCCAGGCTTGCTCTTCCTCATTTCCAACGCCTCCCCAAGTTTCAAACCCAGAGATACTTAGGGAGTTTTATTTGATGACAAAGGCTTAACAGGTCAAAGATGTCACTTCATAGTCCAGGGTCCTGAGGTAGTCACGTGACCGGCTGGAGCCTCACTGATCTAACCCACAGCAGAGTACGCATCTGAAACCGCAAAGAAGGCAAATCGGGCCAGTGCTTTCATTTGTCTGCATTTCATTGGCTTGGGACACGACAGATGTGTACATAACTTAATCTCTCTTCAGCATCCTTGAATCACACAGGACTTACTGACAGGCACCCAGTTTATTATTCATTTTTATTTTTAATCAGTGATAAACTATATAGTTTACAAGGAAACCTGTGTAAAAATGATGCAGGAAAAATCACTACAAATGAAGAAGGATTTGGACTTTTGGACTTTGGGAAACGCTTCTTTCAAAATCAAATATAGCAATCAGATGAAAGCCGAAGTATCTCATGGTCATTTAAAAAGTCAGCATTTTTCTTCCCTTAACTACAGAATTCCTTCTTCCAGTATCTCCACCATCATCTTCCTGCTTCCTTCACTGTGGTCTAAATTAGTCCTGACGTGTGTGTGGTATGCATTTGTATATATGTTTAAATGTTTAAAATGTATAATTTGGGCTAGCTAGATTACTCAGCAGGTAAAGGTGCTTTGCTTGCAAGACTGATGACCCAAGTTCAATTCCCAGAACCCACATAAAGGTAGAAAAAGAGACCCACAAAGCTGTCCTCTGGCCTCCATATGTATGCCACTATATGAACTCTAAAATACATAACACATTAATAAATAGGAAGTTTAATTAAAGGAAAAATATGTGTTTTGACAATGCTAAGTGTTAACATTTTATTAAGTACTCTGTGAACAGAATATCATTTTAATCCTCACCACCAATTCAGTTTGGGTAAGGCGAGGCCCAGAAGAGCTAAGTAATATTTTAGAATCATCTACAAGTAGAAAGACGCAGAGCATTGCGAACTGACTTGGGAAGGTTGTGTATTCTTCCTGCCGTGTGTTTTTCTGCGGAGGACAAAGGCAGTGCCTCCTGGGGCGTCTTGGAAAATCGTGGAGGCTGGAAGGTGGGTGCTAACAATGGTGGAAGATGGAGAGCTGTTAAAGAACTAATTTGCCCTGGGCTTGTGTGACATTCCCCATTCAGTGGGGGAGACTGCTGCCCCTCCCAGTCTTCCCTGACTGGGCAGAGGTCGTGGAGGAGCCCCACCAGGTCCCAGCCCGGTGGTTTTCTGAGGCTCCTCCTCCTTCCCAGCAGATGGTCAGCTTCCTTTGCTCCACTTCTTAGTTCCAGACCATGGTTTCGGCTGCCACTCTTTCCTTTGTCCTAGCTCTAGTTGGGGTGGAGATTTTTATCTTCATGCTTTTGTCTCTGACATATGATAAGACAATGTTTAATTTGGACTCTGGTTCTCATTTATTTTTCTGGCCCTTGTCCCAGAGATCAACTCGGAAGAACAACACACAATCATAAGGTGCCAATGACTTGGTTCATATCAGGGCCCCCTGACACAAGAGTTCACAGTTCTCTTTCTAGCCACCTGCCTGCCACCTTCCCCAGCAGCACGACATATGGACCCAACCTTTGTGGGTCCTCACAGGGCCCTGACCTGCCCCTCGTATGAATTTTACTCCATGGAGTTAGATATAGTTGATGGTAACAACTAATAGATCTGCATAGGAACCACACACGAACACCACTGGACACCAGTACCCCAGGACACTTTCACACCAGGACTCCTGGGTCTCAGAAATGGAGATGACAACAGAACAGGCCCCAGAACCCCACCCTCTCTGTCAGTCGATGTCACACGAGAGTCATCGTTCAGGACTCAGTGTGAATCTGTCCTTATATGACCTCAGTTACCCTAAAATACTTAGGGGTGCCTTTCCTCCAATCCTCGTTGCTTCCTCCGGGGTTCTGGATAACTAACTTCTCTGAATTTCAATCCCTTCACCACGGCGAAGCCTTTCTCTTGAGTCTCCTCTGATTCTGATTCTCCTTGGTTTTATGTCTAGGTTTATCTGTGTTTTTGCCATCAACCTAGACAAGAGAACTGTTTTTCTCTGTGTAATATCTGTACTCATTAGTGTTATAATTCACTCAGGAGAAGGTGACTGAGAACGTAGAGAGATGAACAGAGGCCAGGCAGCATCTCTGCAGCCCTCCTGTATTTTAAGCATTATGTTAAGAGTGTTATATAGTTCACCTCATTCCCTTGTCATAACAACTCCAGGAAGAAGCTATTACTGTCTCCGTGTTAACATTAGCACTGACACCTTGAGACTCAGAAAGCAAACAACTTTCCCAGGTCACTCAGCTAATAAGTGATGATACCGCAGTTTAAACCCACATTTATCTGGTGTCAGAGCTCATGTACTTTCCATCATACACCTCAGCATCTTCACCTCACTGGGGTCGTTTGAAGTAAACACTGGGGAATATTTCCTTGATATGTAATCAGCTTGATAAATCTAAAGAAAATTTAAATTAGTGCTTTCATGAGTTCCTCACTATGAGAGACATAGCTTTAAATATACATACACACATATATATGCATGTATGTATATATGTCTAAATGTACACATCTGTGTGTATGTATTTGTATATATTTGTGTGTATATAACTGTGTTCCTCCCCTTATAGAGGTCATGATTTAGTGTAAAATCCAAACTCTAAGAAATTGAGTTGCATAAGAAAAAAAGAACTCTGAGAACCCAAGAGGAGGGATCAAAACTAGTTCTAGGAATCAGGAGAGGGTGCTGAGGAAGTGATATTTAAACTAACAGATAAAGGGTAGGAAGTTAACTAAATAAATATGGAGGTGCCACTTCAGGTATTGGGAATTGCATGTGTCCAGACTGGAGGTAAAAGGAGACTATGTTAAGGTAACTCCCTCAACAAATCGATATGTTGATTAGTTGATGTAAGAGATGTATTAAACTTGAATTTGAAGAAGTTGAATGGGTGTGTGCTCACTCTCACATGCACAGTGTTTTGTTGTGTCTTTTGTTTTGTCTTGTTTTATTGGCACTCAGGTTTCAATCCAGAGTCCCATGAACACTAAGCATGCAATTTGCTACTAACCTCTGGTTTAGACTGACTTTATGCTGGGTATATGATGCATGCCTGTAGTTCCAATTCTGGGAGGCTGAGGTGGGAACATCACTTGAACTCAGGATTTTGAGCCAAACAGAGAGACTCTGACAAACTCCCTGGATCAAAGTGAATTCTTCACAATACATTCATAATGTCTGAAACTGAAGCAAAGATCACCAGGCATACAAAAACACGTTAAAATATGGCCCATGATGGGGAGAAAAATCAGTCAGAATCAATCTAAAATGATTCAGAGAAGGACATTTAAACAAATCTATACTCTAGATGGTTGGACACTGAAATGGATGCAAAGCTATTACAAAGCTCCACTATAGAGAAGAATGCTGCACTGACTGGACACTATGGCAGACTGGATTATAAGAAAAAAATGTTGCAGAACGAAAGAATGGTGAACTTCAATACAGACCATTAAAAATCATACAGTGAGCTTCAAATGAAAGATGAAAGGAGCACCCAAGAGCTGTCAGTGTGCTTCAGATGGCCTAACTTAGGTAATTCAAGGAATAATGACAAGAAACATTAAAATATGAAGAGAACTCTAAATCCAAGAAACTTGGTAAGTGCCTTGCATAAGAAACCTGAAGAAAATAAAATCCAGGCACACTGTCAGCAAACAGCTGAAAATCAAGGATGGACACAAAACCTAAAATCAGCTAAACAAGGGACATGCTGTGCACAGGAGAAACTGGGACACAAGAATGACAGCAGACTCATTGCTGGGGTAATGGTAGCAAGAAGAGGATGGAAGGTCTTCACAGTCCAAAAAAAATGAAACAACCAGCTTTAACTTACACCCAGCAAAAACAGCACTCAAAGTAAAGGCGTTTGCAGACACACCGGCTGAGCCCATCACCCCAACCCCAGATTTGCTTTAACAAATTTGTTAAATAAAATCTTTCAGGTAGAAAGTGATACCGGATGGAAACCTGGGTCTGTATAAAGGGATGAAGAGCAGCAGAAATGGGCACCACGTGGATAATAGGTGCTATTTGACTATGCAAATCTCTTTAGAGATAACTAAACAAAATG
>CABHPQ010141497.1:0-39861 GCA_902168405.1 Peromyscus aztecus
AGTTGGATTTATCTTTAACTTGAGAAAAATCCACTTGAGTCTTTCATGCAAAGAATCTGATAGTTTTGAATTGTGTGTCCTGGAGTGATCCTGAGTTCCTTGAGTGTTTTGATGTGCACATTAGTTCCCAACATGTCAAGTGCTTAATTTGAAACTCTTATTGATCCTCGATTTTTTTGCTTGGCTGAGAGCTCATTTATTTTAATGGAATTGTTAATAAAATGTCAAGTCATTCCTGTTCTATGTCCTGTATCTATTTTCTGACTATACTTACTTGTGATCTGTCATTGAAAAAAAATGACTAATATAATTTTCAGGCTTTGCAAGCTACTTACACTTTAATGTCCATATTATAGATTTTTACATTAGAAAGTTCATATGGGTTCATAGCATGCAGCTTTACTTACCACTGACATCAGTCCTTTCTGGGAAATAAAGCCCCGGCATTGCTTCTCGTTGGGTCACAGCCAGAACTACGCTTTTAGATGGTCATTACCAGGGTTTTGAGATTTTTGAGCACCTATTTTTTCTCATATACTCTGAGTACATTAACTTTTGTCCTAATAAGAATAAACACATTTCTTAATTCTGAAGCATAATTTGACTTACATAAAATATGAAAAATACCATTAAAGACAGGGTAGGTGAGAATGAATTTAAATATTCATGGAGCTCATAGGTAGCATGAAGAACAAGTGGAGCATGATTTGACAATGTGGGGCTTAACAAGGGACATGGCCAAGAGATCTATCTGCCCATTCTCATATTTCACACCTAGAATAAATGTATCTGCTGAGATGTGTGCATTGATATGGCCTTTGCCAAATAAAACATGAACAAGGCTACAGAAAGTGTTTCCAATACTGCTCTCCTTTTTTTTGAAGAAGTAGGCTCCCCTTATTTAGTGGTTTATTGCACAGGAGCATAGGGACTTTTCAGTTTTGGTGCACTGATTTGCATCAAATATCACTGATGAAGATGGAAATCTTCAGAATTTTCATTTACTCTTTTGTGCCAATAAAGGGAAACAAAACAATGCTTAGTGATTTGGAAATTATTATCATTATTATCTGTGAAACCTGACACATGAAGGTAGAAATCCTTGCAGTACGTACTGTATGTGATATACTTCCACCTGATAGGCCCTCAAGAAGATGGAGACAAAGGGACTTAGGAAGTAATCAGGAAATGCAATGAGCAATAGAACTCTCCTACTGCTCTTCCAAGTAAAAACATGGATGAAATCTTGAGAGAGTTTAATCTCTTCCTTTGCTGCACTTGCTTATTTGTTGTTGTTGTTTGAAAATAAATTCTCTCATCCAGACCACAGGTTCCCCTCCATTCACTCCTTCCACCTATCACCTCTTCTTTCTCTCTCTCTCTCTCTCTCTCTCTCTCTCTCTCTCTCTCTCTCTCTCCATAATGTCCACTTGTGGGTTTCTGCATTTGATCCCACCTGTTGTTTGGGGAAGTCTCTCTAATGACCACTGGACAAGGCACCAATCTATGAGTATATGTCTCTGGGCTATCCAGTCTTAAGTTTTTGACTATCCAGGCAGTGTAAGGCACAGCCCCCTTCTGCATGTTCTGCACCACCATTAACCCAGCACAGCTTGTAGGCAGGGCAGATTATAATTCAAATATTTTGTGGCTGGGTTGGTTTTCAGGTTTCTCTTTCTGTAGCCTGCAGAGTACCTTCCTGCACCAAAGAGACTGGAACTTAGGGATGAAGTCTTCATGCAGGCACCAGTTCAACCTCTCCACACTCAATGTGTGGATGTTGTCCTCTGCAATGGGGCTCTGCTGTCAGTTTGCAGAGAGCAAAACTCAGTCCTAGCAACATCCTGGGATGTTTGAGAATCTCTACAGGAATTCTTCAGCCAACAACTAAATCAAATGCAATCCAATCCCACCAATAGAAGCTCTGCTTGGCTACAATAGATGGCCAGTTCACAGCTATGAACTAGTTATGTCATTCACTCTATGCAAAGAAACTTCTTAAAAGAAGTATGCATATGCGTACATGGCTTGTGTGTGTGTGTGTGTGTGTGTGTGTGTGTGTGTGTGTGTGAAAGTAGCCTAAGGCATCTTTTCTTCTATGATAAAAATAGAGAAGTAAAAACCTAATTGACCTCCTGATACTAAAGCACAATTGTGAATTAAATATAAACTAGAGCATGAACCAAATTTTTTAAAAGATTTATTATTTATTGTATGTGTATGTCTATGTGTCTGGATGCACATAGGTACCCACAGAGGTCAAAAGAAGGCATTGGATTTCCTGGAACTGAAGTTATGGGTGGTTGTCAACCATCTGATACAGGTGACTGTAGTCGTTAAGATTTTCTGTGGCCTGGCCTGCTGGTGGTCAGGACAAATCTCTCCCACTCACGTTCTCCAAGTAAACACACAGAGGCTTATGTTAATTATATCTGCATGGCCATGGCTCGAGCTTTTTGCTAGCTAGCTTTTATATCTTAAATTAGCCCATAACTATTAATCTATGTATTGCCACATGTTCCGTGTTGCTCCTTGGGTGGCTCACTGGTGTCTTTCTCTGCCTTCTTCCTGTCTCTGTCTTTGAATTTCCTGCCTGCCTCTAGGCTGCCTTGCCATATGCCAAATGTCTTTATTTATCAACCAATCAGAGCAGCACATATTCACAGCATCTAGAAAGACATTCCCCCGTCAGGTGATGGGAACTGAACCCAGGTTCTCTGCAAGAGCAATAAATGTCTTAACTGTGGAGTTATCTCTCACACCCTACAGGCTACAACATTTAAATTAAATATTTTAATCAGCAAGGATCTTGGAAATATTATTCTGTGTTTTTGAAAATTCTACATAATGTCAAAATGAATATTCTGTGAAGATACGTGGTGAAATATGAAAAAGTACCTCTAAAAAAGATACTTGAATTTAGTACCATGGTTTTCAATACCAATGGGGTAGGACTAACAGAAGAGAGAAAGGAAAGGAAAAACTGTGGTCTGTCCCCTTTCTGATTGTGCATCTGCGGATGTGAGTTTGACAGCTCTGGCTGTCATCAGAACATACATAAATCAGTGGTGGTACAGATGACTTAGGAGTCTTAAGTAGATATACTTCAAATCCTTCTAAACAGTTTTCCCAAATGTGTTTTAGAAAAGCAATTCTATAGAATATACAATGTAAAACATTAGGAGAGAGGATAAAAGGAATAAAGAAAGATATAAATTTTTAAAGTACATTATTTTAATTATGAACATGGTCTCTTCTGCTTAAATTATTTATTCCTGTTTTCTTGATTCATATGTAGATTGAGGAGAGAAATTCTAAACCAAAAAGTTTGGTCTTGACTTGTTCTATTAGTGTCACTTAACATGTAAGAAGTTTTATATGTGTATAGAACTTTCACTTATTATTATAATTCAATTTTATATATATTGCCTTAGAAATGATTTACCAACATACAGATTTTTAAGGTTGTATTTAGGTTTTTGTTTCCCACTAAAATAAATTTAACAAATATCTTCTACCTCTGTGTATATGAAATCTATTGAACGTATCCATCTAGCAGTCCACTTCCACAAATATAACTGGGTTATGAGAGTAGAATGTTCTGTTTGAGGAGATTCCCTTGTCAATTGCTGGGGAAGACTTCTGTCCTTGTCCAGAGTGATGACATAAGGTATGCCATGTTCCTTTCACACCCTGGTATACCCTCTATACATTTTACTGCAATATGACATAATAGTCTTATTTGTATAACACTTTTTACCCAACTCCAGTTCACAACAAAGCATACTTATATATGTTTAATATCGTTATCATAGCACCCATCATCATAATTTGCTATAATATCTAGACAATTAAAAACACAAAGCAAGAAATCTGAAATTATGCAGAGTATGCTGAGGTTGTACTTGCTTAGTAAATAGGGATTAATGAAGTTCTATGATTAGGTATTTAACCATGACTGTTATTTCCAGACATTCAGGCATCTTATTGTTCATGATTGAGTGAGAACACAGCCTTATGTTCAAAATTTTGGGTACACTAAAGGTAGGAACGTCTGTGTGGCACTCAAGTTCACTGAGCTGACTTTGCGGTGGAATCTATGTGACAATCCTTTGTGTCTGTATTCTGAGTATCAATATAAAACACAATTTGTAGCATTATGTTTTGTATTTACTATACAATTACTGTGTTTAATTCTATGCAATTTACACATTGGTTTATTAAATGAAGTGTGGAAAGTTAATGGATTGGGAAGTTGACCAACTCTCTCCTTTGGTACTATGGGGTGTGTGTGTGTCTGCACATATTGGAACTCTAATACTGCTGAATTGCTTTTGCTGGGTAGTGTGTTTTGACTTTATAATTTTTCTCTGAGCTCTAGGGAGTCTTAAACTTGACTGCCTAGACTATATTAGTTGAAAGATATCCTGGCTCATTTATACTTACATTCTACAGTCATCTGCAAACAAGTTTTCTATCTTTATTAATTCAACCTAAGATGTCATCTATCTGATGGTTTCCTTCTAAAAAGCAGGGTAAGCAGTCATACGTGAAAATATTTGTTGATATCTGTACCTTACTTATTGATATCAGTCTGTGGTTCCTTCCAATTCTTTATTTTGTAAGAAATAGGTGGTTCTACATGATAATATCTAAGGCAGAAGAAAGATTTACTCTTGAGAGGTACTGAATGGGCAAATTGAGTATTACTAGAGATATAATTCACTTGTAAGTCCAGTAGGTCTCTATTTCAGAAAACAACAACTTAGACATGTTAGTACAGGAGAAAATGCACTGAGTCTTGAAACTGAGGTTAGTTTTCGAGCTATGGCTATTTTCCACTGGTGATGTGAATCAATACTCACTGGCTTTTAGTTCCTGACAATGAAAGGTACAAAAGTCAAGTAGCCTTTAACTTAAAAAAAATGATTAAATTTCCAATTTCATTTCAGTACTCGAAATGAACGTGTAGAGTTTGCTTCTGTCTTGGTCCCTGCATATACTACCCTCCAAACAAGATCCATATAGTATGTTTTCATCCTTGATCACCCTGTCATAAAATTTATCCCTTCACACACCTGAGCAAATATGTTGAGATTTGAAAAAGAACTTTTTTTCACATTGCACAATTTTTCTAATTGAATAAATTTCCTCAGTTCCTTGCTACAATATTTAATTATTCATTTTATTTGTAAGATTATAATATAATTCCATCATTTTCCTCTTCCCTTTCTTCTCTCCAAACCCTCCCATATAGACTTCCTTGGTTTCTTTTAAATCCATAGCTTCTTTTTGCATTATGTTGTCACAAATCTATATGTTTCAGTATATACATATATATTCCAAAATACATATGAACAGTCTGCTCTGTCTGTATAATGGCACTTGTGCATTTTAGGGGACTGACCATTGATTGGACAATCAATCAGTGTGCTGCTTCCTGAGGAAGATGATTTCTCTCACTGTTGAGCATTCCTTAGTTACCTGTTGTTCTTTGTGTAGGGTTGAGGACTCCTAGCTTTTCCCCACCTACATTAGCATGTCTATGGCTGTTGTCCTTGTTAGGCTCATGTTTAGGCAGTCATGTTCATGAGACTTTATGGGTGCAACATCTACCATTCTTAGGAGACAAAAAATCTCACAGTGAACCCTCTGATCCTATGTCTTTTACAATCTTTATGTCCCTTCCTCAACAGTGATCCCTGAATCTTAAGTGTGGGAGTTATCCTCTTGCCTCAGCCCCCTGAGTCCTGGTATTAAAGGCTAATATAGGTAATATAGGTATTATTATATACATATTCCATTACTCCCGCTGCCCCAGGACTTGAAATTAAACCCCAAGAACAGAAGATTCTCCTTCAATATCTGTCATAAGGGCTTACTATTTGTCACCACACCACTAAATATTTATTGTTTCTAGTTTGTGTGAGAAAAAGAATGGAAGAGTCAGGAAACAATGCCCTGACACACCCTTTGTGACACCCCAGATAGTAGGCACATTGCTTTCTACAGTCCTGGCTCACTGAAGGTGATCATTGTAGCCGGATATGTGCAGTCTAATCACTGCTATTCAGAGTAACAAAATTAAGAGTCCGGGGCCACCTCTAAAAATTATGATGACTCAGATGGGTGGAAGGCATCCTAAATATTTATTCTTTTCTAGTTCTCAATTCATGCCTAACTTTCTAGTCTCATATTCGAGTCTATCTGCCTGTCTAAATCCCAAAATAAACTCTTCTGCAAAAGGTCATGGTGATTACTTTCTAATGCTGACTGGCAGAGCCTCCTTTTCTACTTTCCTTTCTTCAACTAATCTTGTTTATTCAGTGAATTTTACAGGAAAATACAAAGTGATTATAGGCATAAAAGCAGAACTTTCAGGTGTATAAAGAGATAAAATATTCTTAATTCATATTTCAAAGATAATCATGGAGTTGACTCAAGTTTTTCATCACAGGAGATGAGCCAGATATACTACTCTCCTGGGGACAGAAGAATAAAAGAGCGAGTTAGAGAGAAATGGGGACATTATTGTGTTGTGACCTTACAATCAAGTGTATGCTGATAAGGGCTATCTGGGAGTGTAAGAGATAACCTATTATCCTTGGCTTATCAGTGGAAGCTATCAGGGCTCTTAGTTTTCCTTTTTTAAGTATGTAGAAATGTTTACTTTGTTATGATAGTAATACAAAAGTCTTATGATCCTGTGAAAATGTTTCAGAACTCTCCAGAGATTTCATTTGTAAAACATGATTCCCTCTCTCTGGTCCCTGAAAAATGTCAGTAGTAAGGTGAAATTCCAGAAGTTAAATTTAGTCTTGTATGGCTTTTTGAAAGAATTTTACTTGATTCTGGAGTTCAGCTAGGATCTCTTTATGAAGAATTGCTTCAAGCAAGTACCATATTCACTAGAAAATGGGATATATATGGCATGTCTCTTAGACTGGAAGCTAAGACGCACACTGTTCTCAAGGAAGGGGGAAAATGTATGAAGTGTTCTTTTCAAACTGCAACTAGTAAGTGTAGCAAGTAAACTGTAGCAAGTAGTCAGTACATCTTTGTCAAAAAACAAACAAACAAAACAAACCTAATCCACACTGCCTCTGAGGCAATCAGCAGTCACCTCACAGAAATGTTTCCTTGTTGTGAAGTTGGCTGCAAGTTGCTTTCCTGACAGATTCTGAGGGACAATCCTCACCGGTGTAGTTGAATTCTATTTGGTATTTTAGCTGAGAAAAAGCAAGAGGATGTTTAGCATTTACTGGGTTAGTATTTACTGGGTTTCAAACGTGGCTTACTCATCTTCAGCATATCCCAGCAAGAGATGAGTAATTTCGTAAAGATGAAAGGTACAAGAGAAATGCTTACTGCACAGATTTACAGAATGTTAATTTGGTGTAGCCACTTAATATTCATTTTTACAACATTGAAAACACAGCAGTTAATCCTTAGCTCAGGATGAGTGCGAGTATGTACTAATGTACTTTGAATTCCTTATATTTCAAACACTGGGCAACTAATTTATTACTACTGGTAGTTTTCAAATTGGATTACAAAACATACAGTCTTCTCTACTGGAATTTAATCCATATTCATTTGGTAGCCTCCCACCATCTCATTAAGGGACAACATGTTTTGGAATTTATCTCCTAGAAAATATTTACATTGTAATTTATTTGGCTCTCTATTACTGTGGTCACATTGGCCCAAATTTCTTCCTGTTCTTTGAAACAACTCAAAGATGGCTACTGTGCTCATAGTGAGCATGTGGACATTGCGTGTCCCTACAGGAAACTTGCTTTATAAGAGACTCTATCAATAATTTCAATATCATGCTGTCATTGCTTAAGGAAATCATTGAACTGTGGATTTAAATTAGCATTTCACAGCTGAAGTACTATTAAGTGTGGACCTTGGCCTAGGCTACGATAGATTTATGATGTTGACTGAACAAGGCATCTCTTCATAAGTCACACAAATCTTTGGATCCAGAAAGGTCAATACCATTTTTGGAAATAAAATGGAGAATTTGATTTATGATTTTATGGCCCTGTAATGTAGGAAATTTCCACATCTTTATGAATGATTTTAAAATATAATGGATTTGAAATCATATTAAATGTTTATTTCCAGTGAATTATTTTATATATAACACATTTTTACTGACTTTTCTAATTAAAGGCAAATATATCCAATGGGTAGTTTTAAGGGCATCACCTTTTGTTTCTGATGCTTAATTCTTCTCCACTGTTAGAGAACTGTGTCATATGTAAACAGCCAAGAGTTTGCACCTTAATATTTTTTATTACTTGAGTACAATTTGAAGTCATCTAAAGTACATGGCCTCCTCTAAGACATTTTTCTGTGTCCTGTGAGATGGTAGCATGTGCCAGCTCTGTGACACTTTGTAAAGGGCTGAACTTTACTGAGCCAAAGTTTTATTATTTTCAGATTGTTGTATGCATGTATTAAAACAGCTTGAACTTTTTATTTGGGGTGTGAGGTCTGTAGATGTTCCAAGTTCAAAAATCGGGTCTTTGTAGGGCTAGACCTGATTTTGTGTAGCTACAGCTTGCTCAGCTACAGAGTCTATCCTATTCTCTTGTCTATTCCTTGTCATACTCTTCTGGCATTTTCAGCACACTGAAGATCAACTCCATGCTTGATATGGATGAACTATCTATTCTATCCATTAGTTGAACTAACATTTCCCCTGTAAACAAAGGGGAAATGTGTTCTATTGTGGATCTGTGGTCTATGTTGATTTTGCTTTTCTTCCTTTCTCATGTATAGTGAGTGCATAACAGTTTTAATTAATATGCTGATGAAAGCCTTTTTAAAATTTTTATAAAGATATGATTCATGTTTAGGCCTATTGGATTTGGAACTTTAAAAAAAGAACAAAAGCATCAAAAAATTTTAAAAGCTTACATATTCACTAAATCCACATTAAACTGAAAAATAATTTATTAAATACGTCATAGCTGTATTGTGAAAATATGAACTGTTTCATGTTAACTGCTTCCACATAAAAGAAAAATATGTTTAAATATTGAATAGATGTCTTTGGTATTGAAATGACTATATTTTTTCTGTAAGCATATTTAATGCTGATTTCATGGGACAGATTTTCAAAATTCTGTATTTAAAATCAGTAGTGAGGTTCCTTTCAGACTAAAGTATGAATTGTTTTCATTTAAACCATTAATTCATTTTATTGAAGTTTACTTATCTTCCACCCACTATGCATTCTTCCAAAATCTGGAGACACATGTAAATGAAATGGTCCTTACTTCTTTTGAAGGTAGATTAGCAGACATGAAACAGGTGACTGAAAAGAGTGCAGACGTCAGTACTTGCCGTAATGAAGTTAAGACTAGACAATAGAATAACGAGTAACAACTTGTAAGAAGATGGAGGATCATGATAGTGACGTCTATACTATGGAAATAACACCTGAGCCCAGATCTAAAATATGGGAATAAATGGTTTACATTTTATGCTGAGTAGATGGGTAGGACAAAAGATCTGTCAGGCGGGAATATGGTCAAGGAGGGTCAGAAAGAAGGTACATTTGATGGAAGGTAAGATGTGATGAGATCAGAGAGGCAGGAGCCAGCTCTGGGAGGACTTATCGCCAAGTGCAAGGAATTTGGATTTTACCTTAATCACAATGGGAAGCCACTGGCAGGTGGCCCATGTATCCTTACATCACCCTAGAGATAGATATCAGTCCTTCATTGCAGAATGAAAGGAGAGGGACAGTGATGTCATGGATGTTTGAGGCTCTGCTAATTCAGATTTTCAAAGGAGGGTGGCATGGAGTCAAAGGGTAGAAAACAATTAAAATTATGTACAACTTTATGGTACTATCAAAAAAGTAAAAGCCAAGTAAGGGGAGAGTTGTCACGTTTTTTAACAAAAGTGTTCTTTGTGTTCTTTCAATCAATAAATTAGAGAAAAAAAAGTTTTCACATGCTTTACCTTGAATTATCTGATTCATTGTTGTAGGTGATCACTGTATGTATAATACATACTGAGCCCTTTCTCTTGTTTTCCCGAGCTTTCACTATGTACATCCAAATCCAACCCTACCCATCCTGCCAAAACTTCTACTAGTAATCTGTTGTTCTTTTCATGTTAGATTAAATACGGTTGTATAGTATCAACTAAATTATTTCTCACCTGGCATTTTGGTTTCCTTGGATGACCTCTGTAAATAACAAATATTGACTCTGTACCAGTGTGTTGTCCTCAATAATTCAATTTTCTTTCCCCAAGCCTGCTTCAGTCTACCAACATCTTAACTCAGCTCTTATCCCAAGTTTTAATGCTTTCTTGCCAAATTTTATTTTTATATGTTCATTTAATTTCATTTCTTCATATATTGAACATGTCATTAATTATGAGTTAACTACCAGATCATTAATCCACCTTTAAAAAAAACAAAATTAAAAGTCAAAATTATAAAAATCCAACATCCTATATCACACTTACCTGAAGACTTATTCTTCTTACCAGTAATTGATACAAAAAAAAATCATCCCTCCTCCTCCTCATTCTCCTCTTACTCCTCCCCCCTCCTCTTCATTCATAGTGAAATAATCAGAGAAAATAGTAGTAGAAATAGGAATCAAGGCAATCAACAATTTAGGGCACGTGTCACTAAATAATTATCTATTATTCAGGTAATTTTAAAGGAATTGCTTAAGCACTGACAAATCACATAGTTTGTATGTTGTTTTTTTTTTTTTCAAGAACAAAAGGTATAACCCAGGGATGCTACTTTCATCATAGTACAGTTCGACATTGATTATTTTGCTTTGTAATTCGATGATTAATGGTATTTAAGAATAGACTCACTTTCTGGAGCAACCTATCTTACAAACAACCAATCATGGCACAGAATATCAATATCTTGCCATTTTTGTTGTTGTTCATGTCAAGTTATATCTATTTTGTATTAATGAGATGAATAAAAATTGAAAAATTTCCAATAGTAACAGATTTAGAAAATTTCAGCCTAAATACATTTTACAACAAAATGGGTTGATATAATTTTGAGGAAGTTTAACTTTGATATAAATATATGAGGCAGTGGTGTCTAGATGAGAAAATATGATAGATGCACAAAAAGCAACTCACTCTGCTTTGTGTGTGTGTGTGTGTGTGTGTGTGTGTGTGTGTGTGTGTGATGTCATGACCTAATAAAATGGACTGGGTAATTTATAAAGAATAGAGTTTTAATTGTTTCATAATTTGGAGGACTGGGAAACAGAAGAGCAAGGGACCAGCATCTACTTGGACACAGTGACCACTCGCTTGCTGGGTCACAATGTTGCAAGGGGCATGACATAATAGGACATTTTCCAAAGAGGTCTGTGCTCCTCTTCTCTTAAGTTGGGCAATCCTGCCATTTTTGAAAACACTCACTTATTGTGTTGAAGGAGCATAAAGAAAGCAGCAATGAACCACCTGCTACAGAACAAAGACACACCTCTCTTCCCAATACATTGGGATGATAGAATGAATCAGTTAAAGAGAAATTTAATGGAAAACTTAAACATTATTTTGATTCATAGATAGACTTGAAGTGTTTTAAAAGTGTTTTTAAGGACCATTTTATTTTTTATAGGACTTCTAATTTTAAATAATTGTGGACTGCTTTTATTTGTTATTCAGAAGGGTACTTTGAGCCTCACAAGTCACCAAAAACTTCTATTATAATGGTTTGGGGATAAGATGAATGTCCTTAATTCTCTTCTACAGACATTGCTTAACTTGGTAATATAGTCTAGAGACAAACAGAATTAAGAGTACAGACATTTGTTCAATAATATATGACTGAGAATAGTGGAAGGGTTATATAAGTGATGGTTTAAGTACCTGAAAATGTTCAAACTAGAAAGATTTACTGGAGAAAGGGGTCTCGCACATATTTAGAAATGAAATTATGTTACAAAGGAGTTTTCCTTACAGGAAGGGTCTGCTACGCATCAAACTCTGACACTGTAGTGCAATGTCAGGAACGCTTCCTAATTCCCAACAGCATTCCCTTTCAGATGTCCATATTTGTGCTGATATGAGCACCCAGGAAATGCTTGTCAGTAGAGGTGTAGAAGGGTGCCTGTGTGAGGATATGGTGGACTCTATTAGTTCTGCAATCACTGTGTTAATCGAACCTTTAGTTTTCAGAATCTGAGTTCAAACAGACTAAAGAACAACCTGGGTAATCTGTTTGGAGATCTTAAGCCCAAATTTAATTTTCTTCAGCTACTGACATAATCCTGGCAGAAACAAAAATTTTGTATGAGTTATTTAAGCAACTCTGACAGTGAAGATAAGATCCATGTAAGCATTATCTGGGAGGGAATAAAGAAATAAGAGAATAAAACATTACCGTTATTGTTAGAGAAACCTTGAAATCACTATTCAAAACCTTTCTTCTAGAGTCTATGTACAGCTCATTCGTCCTGGTTACTTATCAGCTCTTTCTTTTTTTTTCTTTTTTTTTTCTTCTCTTTTCATGGAGTTTATTGGAGTCTCCACTTTGTTCATTTTCTATTTTTTTAATTTTATAATTTAATTTAATTTTACATATCAGCCACGGATTCCCTTGTTCCCTTGTTCTCCCTCCCCTCCACGCTTTTCCCTAGCCCACCCCCCATTCCCATCTCCTCCAGGGCAAAGACTCCCCTGAGGATTGAGTTCAACTTGGTAGATTCAGTCCAGGCAGGTCCAGTCCCCTCCTCCCAGGCTGAGCCAAGTGTCCCTGTATAAGCCCCAGGTTCAAAACAGCCAGCTCATGCACTGAGGACAGGTCCCGGTCCCACTGCCTGGATGCCTCCCAAACAGATCAAGCTAAACAACTGTCTCACTTATCCAGAGGGCCTGATCCAGTTGGAGGCTCCTCAGCTATTGGTTCATAGTTCATGTGTTTCCACCAAGACCCAGTTATACCACTCTTGGGCATATACCCAAGGAATGCTCAATCATACCACAAGGGCACTTGCTCAGCTATGTTCATATCAGCATTGTTTGTAATAGCCAGAATCTGGAAACAACCTAAATGCCCTTCAACTGAAGAATGGGTAAATAAAATGTGGTACATATACACAATGGAATACTATTCAGCAGAGAAAAACAATGACATCATGAGGTTTGCAGGCAAATGGATGGATCTAGAAAAAATCATCCTGAATGAGGTAACCCAGACTCAGAAAGACAAACATGGTATGTACTCACTTATAGGAGGATACTAGATATAAAACAAAGATGACTAGACACCTACTCACAACTCCAGGGAGGCTACCTAGAAAACAGGACCCCAAGAAAGATACAGGGATCGCCCAATGACAGAGAAATGGATGAGATCTACATGAACAACCTGGATGTGAGTGGGGGTAATGAAGGGCAAATGTCGAGGGAAAGAGAGCTTAGGGGAGTCGGAGATTCCAGCTGGATCAAGAATAGAGAGGGAGAACAAAGACTAAGAGACCATGATAAATGAAGACCACGTGAGAATAGGAAAAAGCAAAGTGCTAGAAAGGTCCACAGAAATCCACAAAGATACCTCCACAATAGACTACTGGCAATGGTTGAGAGAAAGCCCGAACTAACCTACTCTGGTGATAGGATGGCCAAACACCCTAATTGTCGTACTAGAAACCTCATCCAATGACTGAAGGAACTGGATGCAGAGATCCATGGCCAGGCCCCAGGTGGAACTCCAGGAATCCAATTGACGAGAAAGAGGAGGGTTTGTATGAGCAAGAATTGTTGACACCAAGATTGGAAAAAGCACAGGGACAATTATCAACTCTTTCTTATTTGGGATCAAACACAGGTCTGTGTAATCCTAACCTTGCTCCTTGTGATCTGCTCTGCTTGGGACACCATTTTGATTGGCATTACTACTGAGCTTTTCTTCTGAACAATTGTTTATTTATTCATTTATTATTCATTTTACATAACAACCACTCTTCCCCTCTCTTCCCTTCTCCCATTCCCCCCACCCTCATCCCCTCCCCAACAGGGTATGTTCTCTCATGGGAGGATAGGTAAGCCTGGTACATTCAGTTCAGGCAGGACCAAGCCCCTCCTCGATTTATCAAGGGTGAGTGTAGCAAGAGTTTTCCTGCCTGATCCACAATCAGGACAAATCTCTCTCACCTGCCAGTCCCACAGCCGCTCAGACCCAACCAAGTAAACACAGAGACTTATATTGCTTACAAACTGTATGGCCGTGGCAGGCTTCTTGCTAGCTTTTCTTATATCTTATATTAATCCATTTCTATAAATCTATACCTTGCCACGTGGCTCGTGACTTACCAGCATCTCCACATGCTGCTTGTCCTGGTGGTGGCTGGCAGTGACTCCTTCTGCCTTCCTGTTCTTTCTTTTCTCCTTTCTGTTAGTCCTGCCTATACTTCCTGTCTAGCCACTGGCCAATCAGTGTTTTATTTATTGACCAATCAGAGCAACACATTTGCCATACAGAACATCCCACAGCAGGTGAGTAACTTTTTTTTTTTTTTTTTAGACAAGGTTTCTCTGTGTAGCACTGGAGCCTTTTCTGGAACTCACTCTGTAGCCCAGGCTGGCTTTCTGGCTTTGAACTCACAGAGATCCACCTGCCTCTCCTGAATGCTGGGATTAAAGACATGTGCCACCGTCGCCTGGCTCAGGGGTGAGTAAGGTGTGCAACCATAGGTAATGGGATCCAGAAAGCTGGCTCATGCACCAGGATAGATTCTGAAACAGCTGTAGAAACTGATGACTCCCTCAGTCTCTGCTCTTATCAACTCTTTTCCTAAAGTTTACATATTCCTGAACAAAGTGGGGTTTTTTACATTTATTTGTAGTTCTCTGTTCTAATTCTTGCTTCTTATCCTGTTACACAATTGGAATTTAGTAGATCTACCTTAGTTTTCGGCTAGTATTTCAGAAAGCTAGTCTTCTGCTGTAACCACAATTTTACGTTCTGCAGTTGACATGTCCTCTTTTACATTCTCATTTATAACATTAACTGATTTGCTACTGTTATCTGTCCTTATGGCGATTCATTGAACACACACTTGTCAGCAAACAATTCTCCTTGAGTCACAGTGAAAAACTCAGAAAAACAGAGTGGTGCCTCACAATAGGAATGCAAAATGTCTTTGCTCTTATCTCTTCTTTATCTAGTAAAGCTCATCAAAGCAGGGAAAGGTCTAAAATAAATTAAAGCCGTAAGAGAAATGCTTGATGTCAGAGGTCCAGATTAGCAGCGGTCATGCAAAGAACTGACTTCCATCTTTCTTGGGTTCTACACCATAGAGCATTGCTCCCCCATGCATATTAAATGTCCAGTGTCCTGTTAGACATTTCTATTCCATAAGAAGAGAAGCAAGAAAAAGAAAGACCACCTGGGGCCCATGATCTAAAGCAAAGCTGCAAAAAGTAGCTTGCACGTGGTGCCTGTTCTCTTGTGCTTTGGACAAGAGGTTGGTTACTTAGTCGTATCTATCATTGAGCAAGTTGCGGTAATAATGTTCCTATATGGGTAGCCAAGAGAAAATTGAGTTTTGAAAGGACTGTGAATTGCATCACATCTTTTCTATTTCCTGCATACTTTATTTTATGTCTTAGTTTTCAGTCTCTGCTCTATGGGTTTACTCATTCTGCAGAGCTTATTACTTTTAATAACATTGTGACATCTGACCTCCATTGCCTAAGTATTTCAGGTTAAAAAGCTCCTAGAAAAGATCTAGAGAAGATTCTGATCTTTCTAGATCATCCATAGCAACCACTGAACTCTCACAGTTTTATATTCCTCCATCAGTTTTATTGCCACCATGGGAGACAGAAATGCAAGTTAAAGTGTGGGGATTATTGCAAATAAGGGATGAATTTGTCTATATGTTTCAAATAACGACATAAAATGCACTTATTTTTGACTGAGAAGAATTATAACAGCCTTGGAAATTCTCTTGCACATTAGCAATATAACAGAGATCATTCTTATAACCACAGACATGGCTGAAGAAGAACACATTCAGCCCCTTGTCTTCTGCCTAGCAGTGCTTCCGTGCAAGATATGATGTAGAAGTTATGCATTGTATATGTACATAAATATGAGTCCCACCAATGTTTGAGATTGCTGTCAGAACTAGTGAATAGTAGTAGTTTTTTATTCCCAAATTAAAAGTACTCAAAAATAATTTTCATGACCAGCTAACGCTTGTGGATCTTCATGTTAAATGACAGACATTTTAGAATGAAAATGCAATAAATGTATCACTGAGCAACTAAACACAGAAGTCTTCAAATAATTCAGTTAGATTGTCTTTGTATAAATTGTTCTATGAATTTCTTTAGTCCTAAATCACATTTATATCACTTCCATTATGGGGTAAGCGTTTAATGCTGTGGTTCTCAGATCTGTAAAATAGTAGGACACAGATGCTAGGATTCTTGGAAGACATTTAGGACTGCAGGTTTTATATATTCCCTCATGTTCCATCCAAGAGATAGAATCTGTATTTGTAGAGCAATCCAAGAACTAAATATTCCAGGCAAGATACAGGTTAACCACTTTTCCAAGAGAGTTACAGGTAGGAGTAAAAGGGACAACTCAATTCAGTCCTAAACACCAGTGCAATTTATCCATGCTCCCGAGTCTATATGGGAGTACTGGCAACCAGTAAAGGGCAGGATAAAGAGTCTATGATAGGATTCAGATAATGGGGGAAGTATGGTGAGAAAATGGTGACTTAATTGCATTAACATTATTCCTTACATGGATAATTTTGACTAAACTGTGAATTTTTTAAAGGACACATAAAATATACTGTACTCTTTGACTCCTTGACTTTTCAGAAAACTAATTTTGAGCTGGAACTCACCATTCCTGATCATTATAAAATTTTAAAACAGCCTCACATTTCAAATATTATTTTTTAAAAGCAACAGTATGACTTGCCAGAGTACCATAGTCCAATGGAGAAATGTCAGATATCCAAGTGCTTCTTGGGGATACGAGCTTGATTCCTTAGATAATAAGGAAGTCTCTTTTGTTTTGTTTTGATTTTTTATCTTTCCTTGAAGTAGTCAAGAATAATAGCCCCTTTGATTCCTAAGATGGTACACTATAAACTTTTTACAAAGTACAGATGAAAATTTTCTCAGGAAGCCATTGGAGTTAATTGCTTAGCTATAGAGAGGCATGGCTTTAGATATAAACATTTTCATAAAATCAACGACTGATTCCTTAAATGGACCTGGAAACAACCTAGATGCCCCTCAACTGAAGAATGGATGAAGAAAATGTGGTACATATACACAATGGAGTATTACTGAGCAGGAAAAAAACAATGACATCATGAAATTTGCAGGCAAATTGATGGAACTAGATAATATCATCTTGAGTGACGTAACCCAGATTCAGAAAGACAAACATGGTATGTATTCACTTATAAGTGGATACTAGATATAAAGCAAAGATAACCAGACTACAACCCACAGCTAGATAGAAGCTAGCTAACAAGGAGGATGCTAAAGGGGATGCATGGATCACCCCGGGAAGGGGAAATAGATGAGATCTCCATGAGTAAAATGGAGGCTGGGGCAATGGAGGGTAGGGAATGGGGAATTAGACCTTAAGGGAGCGGGAACAGGAAGAGCAATAAAAGAGATATCTTGACAGAGGGAGACATCATGGGGATAGGGAGAAACCTGGTGCTAAGGAAGTTCCCAGGAATCCACAAGGATGACCCCAGCTTAGACTACTAGCAATAGTGGAGAGGATGCCTGAGCTGGCCTATCCCAGTAATCAGATTGGTGAATACCCTAACTGTTTCCATAGAGCCTTTATCCAGTAACTGATGGAAACTGATGCAGAGATCTACAGCCAAGCATTAGGTCAAACTCCAGGAGTCCAGTCAAAGAGAGGGAAGAGGGATTCTATGAGCTAGGGGCATTAAAATCACGATGGGGTAATCTACAGAGACAACCAAACCAAACTAGTGGGAACTCATGAACTTTAGACCAACAGCTGTGGAGCCTCCATGGGACTGGACTAGGCTCTCTGCATAAGGAAGACAGTTGTGTTACTTGGTCTGCTTAAGGGGCCCATGGCAGTGGGATCATGATCTGTCCCTGGTGCATGAGCTGGCTTTTTGGAGTCCACTCCCTATGATGAGACACCTTGTACAGCCTTAATGCATGGGGAGGGGCTTGGACCTGCCTCAAATGAATGTACCAGGCTTTGCTGGCTCCACATGGGAGGCCTTACCTTTTTGGAGGAAGGGATGGGGAATGGGTTGGAGGGGGAAAGCAGAGGGGGAGTGGGAGGAGGGATGAGAGAGAGAATCTGTGCTTGATATGTAAAATGAACTAAAAAATTCTAAATAAAGAAAAAAATAAAGTCAAGAGTGGCTAAATTCTCTGTCTGGGTTCTTTGGTGTTAAACTTTGGTACTTTCCACAAAGGCAGCACGCAGCACTGGAGTGAATCTTTAAATTTAGCTGTGCTTATATCTAAAACCCAAAACCGACCTCATTGGCTTATTCGCTTGTTTTAAACCATTCTTTTGGTTGGATCTCCTAAGTCTTGGCAACTCAAGTGTATAATCTTAATCTAGTTTCAGTAGTTATGTGAATTACCCATTTTCTTCCAATTCTTTTTGTCCTTGTTTTAACAGGTAATTTCACTAGAAATTTTGCATATATTACTCCATGTGTAAATACTTCAGAATGTATATCCAACTCTTAAGCGTAGTTAAAATGTGAAAGTTTTGCCGCGGCTGCCGCATAAGAACCTTAAGTGGCTTACACAACAGAAATTAGTAAGTAACATCTTAGGAGGCTGGAAACCCAAAATCATGCCGTTCGTGGTCATGCTGCCCTTGCGAGTGCTGTGTCGAAACTGCTCATACCTCTCCTCTGGGCCTATGCACAGCTGTCTGTCCTCAGTGTTTCAACTTATTCCTTCTGTTTGCGTCCGTCTCTGTTCTACTCTTGGGGGATATGAGTCATATTGGATTAGGGCCCACCCTAATGAACTCAAATTGAGTTAAATTGACCTCATTTAACTCTACCTTGTTATGCGTCTATCCTAATGAGGCTACCTTATGAGGTTTCGAAGGTTAGGACATCATACCATTTTATGAGCCTTAGTAAATGCTATATATGCTTAATTCCATACTGAACTAACAAATCTCTTAATAATATCTAATATCCAGTTCTCATTCAGGCTTTCTTAAGTTTTATTTTCCTAAAATATATTTGTGGACTTGATTTGTTCAAACCAGCAACCAAATAGTATGATTTAATGGTATTGCCTTGTGATTTTTTTAAGTGGATGTTTTGTCTATTTTTCTTCATTATTTGTCATGAATTGTTTTGAGACAAGGTGTCACTGTATAGCGCTGCCCAGACTGCAATGCATGATCCTTCTTCCTCAGTCTTTCAGGTTTTTGGATTACAAGCATGCACCACCACAGCAGGCTGTATTTAACTAATACACACAATCGAAAATTGTACATGGAAATTTCAAAATGTTTGGTACTTGTTTATAGGGTATTGTATTTAAGATGGGTTAAGTACATCACTCTCTTTAATAACCTATCACTTGTTAATGTTGAAAAACTTCACAATACCTTGTTTTATCTTTCTGAAATGCACATCTCTAGCCAACCCGCTCCTATTAAAAACCACATATTTACTATTCAGTAGTGGATCTTATCCTGCCTCCTGTTTGATAAATGTCATTGAGTTATCAAGAAACAGACTTACTCATCCCATATTTTTTTGTTTTGTATCTGACTGGCCTATTTCTCATGATGTCTGTTACTCACTCTGCTACCCTAGATTAACCAGTGCACTGGCAGTTACTGCCAGAGGTGGGAATACTTTCTTTTTTTAACATAATATTTTTATTGGTTATTTGGGAATTTTATACAATTCATCCCCATCACACTTGCTTCCCATTCCTCCCAGGTTCACCCTCACACCCTTGCCTCCCCCAAAGAAATAGTACAGAAGTACAATTTGTATTTCCCATATACTCCAATGGGCCCTTTGAAGATAACTGAGTCATTTCCACCCCCACCCCCCACTCTCACTGCTGGAAGCCAACAACGGTGAAGAGCTACACTTCATCATCTTTATCACATTTTTTAAGGATCATCCTCAATTGCTTTCTGTCGAATGTTTCTTTTTTCTTGGGAGAGAGAAGAGGTTGTTGAAGAAGCCTTTGATGTCTCTCACTGCACTCTCAACTATGAGTCTGGAGTCTTTTATACCACTACAACAGCTGATTCCTTGCCCATTAACACCAAAGGCAGCACAGACGGCAGGCATCAACATGGGCTCCAGTGGTTGCCCAGGTCATGGACACCTACATGGCCTGCAGCTGCAGGACTGATCATGGACATCTCCATGGCCTCAGGCAGCATCAGGGGATTTACACATCAACGTGGTCTCCAGTGGCAGACCAGGCCACAGACATCCACATTTCTTCCTGCGATAGTCTGGACCGCAAACATCAACATGGTCTCAGGTGGCAGCACAGACCACGGCCACCAACATGGCTTCCTGTGGATTCCCTTCTCATGGAATAATGCCTTTCAGAGTAGGCAGGTCTTCCTATCTCAAGTGATGTATGCAAGTTAATCTTTCATAGATTATTGTTAAAAGGGAGTGAGTGAGTCATATGGCTCAGTGGGTAAAGGTCCTTGCTGAGAAGTTTGATGACTTGTCACAAATCTGAATTTCATCCCCTGGACCCACATGATAGAAGGGGAGAACTGTATGAAACTCTGAATTAAAAAAAAAAATGGCAATGGAGGCTGGGGCATGGAGAGGCCTGAAGGGGAGGGACGAAGATAGGCTGTGAGTCACTGGGCTACTGAAAGGATTCTGCTTACAACCAGGTTGGAGCTTGGACCACAGAGGTCAGAGGAGCTCAAAGGTTGGGAGGAATGTGAGCAGCGGTCAGCAGGAGATCCAGGGTACCAGTAGCTGCAGCTGTGCGGGATCCAGGTCAGCAAAGCAGCCAGGCCCTTTGGCCACAGGCAGACTCAGTGTGTCATACCCTAGACACTGGCTTCAACATCTTCACCCAGCATGCCACTATGGAGGAGCTGTGGACACAGCTGCCTCCACTGTTGGTGGAGCACAAGCCAGGGCCAATGAGAAACTTAGGGAAGAGCATCAGAGAGAAAGAATGCCTATATCTCTGGTAAATGTACCCGGGCACATCTGTAATTTCTTTTATCAGAACCTTTTAAAAAATATTTGAAGATCAACTGCTGGCTCCAAAAAGACCACTGAGCAGCTCTTAGGGCAGGTCATCGGTCCCTGCTTGGGCCATTGAGCCAGTCCATACCATGGGAACACTACTGCCAAGCAGCTGCCTGCTCACTGCATGACAATGGGCATACAGTGTCACCCCTGCAGCTGGTATGGGGGATCACTTTCATGCTCAGATGTTTTTCAATTTATCGTCTTATCAGGAAGCACATACTTTCCAGTGTCTGACTTTCATTGACACTAAAATTGTTTTTAGTGGTTTTAAACGTGGTTATTCTTATTTCAATATCATGGGTCTTCCTTCAATATTTAATATAATGAAATTAATTGATAATCATTATCTCGATCCATTATTTAATTAGTATTTCTAAACAACGATTTTCTAATTTTATTAAAAAACTCTTCCTCATTATTTTGATAAAAGGATAATCTATTGAGGCTTTTGTCTTTTCCCCCTAAATTTTTAAATAATATATTGATCTTGAGTTGTAATTAATTAATTTATTAACTCTGTTAATATAATTATAAATATGTGGATTTAAAAAAAAATCCTGACATATTTTGAGCATTTGTAATATTCTTTTCCAGTATATCCAAATTCTTGCAAGATGAGCAGCAGATCCCCTTCAATAAGACTTTTAACACTGCTTGCTGGCACATGTCCTAAGTAAATGACTTAAGTATCCTTCCATAGTCCAACATCAGCACTTCTCTAGGCCCTCTGCTTTATTCTAGTGATTGATACTGTTTGATTAACCCAACCTAGGTGCTAGCTGTCATATTGTTCATTTTAATATAGTCTTATTTCAGGATTTCTTGCTCCTATAGTGAAATGTAGTCTCTTCTAGCAGTGTTGGTTGTCTCTTATCTTTGTTTTCTTACTCAATAGATAGAAAATATTCTTAGTTTTAATTACACTATCAAAAATAACTTCAATTGGGAAACATTTTCTTTGTCACTGGTTGAGACTTCTAATTGATCCTTCAGTCACAGAATTAATTTAATTTTTAGAAGCATTTCCAGACACCTGGAGAGTTTAGGGATTATGCATGTTTTAAGTATCTTTCATCATATTATCTTGTAAAGTCTGAAAAAATTAATGGTAATACACATATAGATGTTTTGGTCTTTCATAGTTACTTTATATGTATTTCCTGTTGGCATATTTTCCAATCATGTCTACTACTTAAGTTCATGTTTTCTTTCATCTTCAAGTTAAATATAGATATAAGTCCATGCAATTGCATGGACAAAGAAACTTGCCAACCACAAAATGAGAGTGCATGATTTTAGTAAAGTAGATCTTGTCAAAAATGAAAATCTATTTGTAAATTCTCGTGCATGGAACTGCAGTGCCTGTGCTGAGCTTTTTCTCTTCCCTGAAGGCAGAGCTTGGCTACTCTGGTTTACTAAATACAAACTCATGAAAAGATTAGCATATGTGTTCCTTGTGTTGTACCACTAATCCTGGTCATTATCTTTGGACTAGTGATTCTGTGCTCATCTCTGTTGCTTGAAACTCTAAGAGCATAAGTTCACAGTGCCAGGAAACCAAACTATGACAATATTGTTAAAAGTTTAACAATACATATTAAAAAAGATTTATTATTGCATGCTTGTGCTTTGAACAAGAAGAATGGGTTTTGCCCATGCCTACTTTGGATTGTTGTAACTCTGCACAAGCAGTAATATGAAAAAAAGTACTTGCTCAAATGATTAGACATCTTAGGAAATGCAAAAATTTCCAATAAGTAGGAAACAGCCATCCAAAATCCTCAGAGAGTAAAGCTCATTTTGATATTGCCAACAACTCTAAAATCTAAGATACCACAGTCCAGTGGAGAGTGGCCACTAGAAAGACAGCCAGATATACTTTATGCAGCTCTGTTCCATTATACTATGGACTACATCCAGTTAGAATAATTAGGAAGAAATATGCCTAAATAATGAACACATAGCTATGGTTTCAACTATGAACTATCCCAGGAAGTGTAGTTAGAGCAGCTCATGATAGAAAAGTACAGGTAAGAAGATACCTTCATTGTTACATGTAAAATTTTGGAGTGCTGCATCCCAGCTATTAGATTAATAAACTATGACTTTACAAATTCAAAATTGTGGTGTAATAGCAATAATTAGGAATAATAATAAGGAAAAGTATTAGCTTCTCCTTTAAAATTTTCAGGATAAAATACTCACTGGCAATGTATTTATATGCTAAAATGCTGTATTGAAATAATAATGGGAAGCACATTGTTTTTCAATCTTTCAATTCAGGCAACATATATAAAAATGTTTTTCTTTTGTTACATATTGGGCTTCTTTTGTATGTGATAATCTAGAGGAAATATTTGTACCTTTAATAACTGTTTAAATACTATTCTCATCTTTTTATAACTTCAGAATTGTATATAAATGTGTCCTTTCTCAGTGAAACCTTGGGAGAAGGTTTCCTTATGATGACTTGAAACACTGTCATTTTTGCAACTGTCAAAATGAAAATTTGCTGCAAGTATACATATTTATTAACATCAGTTCATAAGAAGGAGAACTACTTCATAATAACCTGAATTTATTCATGAAATAAGGTTTTCCCCGTCTGATTTTCTAATGACAATTTTATGCTTAAAATATATTTGTCTGCCCTTTGTTTAAAATTTTATTGTACGAACATTAACTCAAAGAACAAGTAAGATAAATAATTAGAGTTGGTAAGAGGACAACTGGTACATAGCACCTTTGAACTGAACATAAGGCACACAAGGTCCATTTGATGCTGATCTCTAAATATTGGTGAAAAGGCTGACAAGCTATAATCAATATAACTGATTCCTGTCCAGGGGCCCTATGTTCATCTATGCTGCTTTTGCTATTTGCCTTCTGTCTTCCATGTGGAAAGTGCTATGTAATCATCTAACTTTCCAAAGAAGATGCAGAAAAGATTATACTTGATACTTATACAAAGAATGTTTGCCAGAAAATTAATATGAAAATGTATATAACTCCAACTATATAAATTGTTTAGCCTTCCAAATTCCCTTGCACCAGAATCTACTAACCTTGTAACAGATACTTTTTAGATAATATATAGTCACAATTTAAAGGGAATGTTGATAAAATCAGTTTTAAAAGGAATGACACTCTAAAAACATGTACAACTATATACTAGCATATTTATTTTGGTTCGTATTTTAGTGTTTTGCTTTAACTGGAGCATATTCTACTCACAGACTTTACAATCAAAATTTAAATATTCTCTTAATCAGGAGATAGATTTAGATAATGAATTATCTACAATCCCTCCCCAATTCAAAGTAATAGTGAGTGACTTGGCCTTTACAGATGAATCTGTGTTCTAAAATACTCAATAATGAAGTTCCAAGATTATTCACATGTTGTTTTCATTGAATATTTTGGTGTTTACTAAGTTTAGAAAGTGCAAATGCACTTATGAGAAAAATAACTGATGCAAACTTCAATCCTTTCCTGTTACTGGGGTTATATTTGTTAGTATGAAAAAAAGTATATTGCAGTGTCTCAAGTCTTTCATTCATAAAATTAGGATTTCCTTTAAGTTTTGTAGATAAATTTTTATCTTAATTTTCCCATGGTGAAAATTTTGAACACAAAGAAATAGAAGCAGTGAAGGACTGCTGAGAGTGAGAGAAATAGTCTTCCCCTGGGGAGGAGTCCAGCAATTGACTACCCAGTATCAAGTGGCCAACCCTGAATGTACACATACAAGGAGCATTAAGTATTCTGAGCAGATTATATTTAACACTATATATATATATATATATATGCATGAATACATGTAATAAAGTGAAAGAAGAGGCAATGGGTTTGAAATAGAGCAAGGAGGAGCATAAGGGAGGGTTTGGAGGGAGGGGAAGGAAGGAGGAAATGATACAATTACATTATAATCCCCCAAAAATAAAAGAAAAAACAGTCATCTTTTAAAAAGCATGATAGTCAGAGTCTTTTATAAACATTCATGAATTCATTCATTTGCTTCAGGTTTGGGGGTTGGTTAAAATATAAAATAGTATCTTGGTCCACGGAGATTAGTACAGACCCCATTTGCAGTAGGATCACAGACCCAGATATCACCATGGCCCCAGTGGCAGCCCAGACCACCCAGATCAGTATGGCCAGAGGACACCAATATAGTCTCAGGTGACTGACCAGAACCCAGGTGTCTGCATAACCCTCAGTGGAAACAGGACTCATGGACAGCAAATCATACCCTGGCTGCTATAGGGCCATGGACCCAGACATAGCCCCTGGCAATAGCAGCTTGGGCCTGGATCTCCCCGTGGCCCTAGGTGGCAATGCATGCCACTCAGATCTGTATGGCTCTGGCTGCAGCAAGACCTTCAGACACCAACATGCTCTCAAGTGGCCCAGAACCCAGGCATCTACACAGTCTTCAGTAGTAACAGGAGTGATGGACATCAGCACAGATCCTAGCTTCAGTAGGACCATGGACCTAGACATAGTCCTCTGCAGAAGCCTGGACCCAGATGTCACATATGGCCCCAGGTAGCAGTGATCACCCTGGCCTTAGCAGAGTGAAAACCATGGAAACCAACCGTGTATGTTGAAATCTGAGGGCCTTGCTAATCAGGTACCACCCTATGGTGGCCTTGGAAGAGCTTGCCCTGCCCCTTGCTGGTCAGTCAGTAGAAGAGCTGGCTCCATCCCTCATGAGAGAAATGCTCCCACTCCTCACCATGGGCATGGAAGAATTGTCCCATGGCATAGGCTTGAAAGAGTTGGCTCCTTCTTTCACCTGTGGTGGGTGGACCCAGACGCCCAGACTGACCAAATCAGCTACCAACCAGACCATCATCCTGGGCTTTGCATTGGCTCATCCCATCATCTACCCCATCCATGACCTTCCAGAGAATGAAGGGTCTGGTCTTGCTGAATCAAGGCTGCAGGGACTCCATGACTCCCAGCAACAGTGTGCTGTGGGATGTTCTGTATGGCAAATATGTTGCTAATAAAACTCTGATCGGCCTGTGGCTAGGTAGGAAGTGTAGGCGGGACTAACAGAGAATAAAAAGAACAGGAAGGCAGAGGGTGGTCTGCCAGCCGCCTCCAGGACAAGCAGCTTGTAAAGATGCCGGTAAGCCACGAGCCATGTGGCAAGGTATAGATTTATAGAAATGGATTGATATAAGATATAAGGACAGTTAGCAAGAAGCCTGCCATGGCCATACAGTTTGTAAGCAACTTAAGTCTCTTTGTTTACTTGGTTGGGTCTGAGCGGCTGTGGGACTGGCAGGTGAAAGAGATTTATCCTGACTGTGGGCCAGGCAGGAAAACTCTAGCTACAAACAGTGGGATATCCAGGAGGAGTTTCGGTGAAGGTGCGGTGTTGATGGTGTACCAAAAGCAAGAGGCTGTGAAACAGACCAACTACTCATTACAATGAACATTTGCAAATAAAGCTGAGTGGACAAAAGCTGCTATGTGACACACTGCAGCTCTCAATGCTGCTAAGACATATGAAGAGGATGTTGGAGATGCAGGAAAGGTGGAGGAACAGAGTGGTTTTCTGTTTGTTAGTTTTGTTTTGTTTTAATTAATAGTTATTTTTTTTATTTTGGGGGGACACTATAGGGACAGATATGGAGGGACTGGGAAACGAGCTGGATTAGGGTACATGATGTGAAATCCCCAAAGAATCAATTGAAAATATATGTTAAAAATATAAAATGGCAATATGTCGTGTATATGCATGACAAATTTTTCCAGTTATTAAACAAATTGAATATATAAAGGAACCATTTATGAAAATATAAATGCCTAATAAAACTTTGAAAAATATTCAATTTCCCTAGCTTTCAAAGAAGTTGGGGCAGAAGATATGATTTAGCAGTAAGAACTGCTCTTTCAGAGGACCCGGGTTTGATCTCCAGCCTCCACATGGCAGCTCATAACTGTCTGTCACTCTGCTTCCAGGAGAACTAACATCCTTTTCTGGCCTCCTCAGGCACCAGACACACAATTGTTGTATAGTCATGCATTCAGGCAAATCACAGAAAATAATAAAATGCAATGAATAAAATAATCTCAAAGAAAATATTATAATGAGTAAAATAGAAGACATGCCTGGCACAATTAATAGGGCCAATTATCCATAACTAGATAGGTCCTATATCGTAGGGGTGATACTATTATTATTTTGCTAAGTGGCCATAATATCAACGTGCCCTCAATTTTTGCTTTTATACCCATAGATTAGTGCTACTCTCAACTCTCAAGGACAGGGCCTTCTTTAGTGGTGGTTGACATGCCTGTGTTTTCACAACCATAGTTCCCAAGGTTTATCTAACGTCTTAGTCCCAGGTTCTCTGGAGAAATGTAGCTTTGTTTATTAGCTAGAAACTTAAAATATCAGTGCAGTGATCAAACTTTGGTCATTGCAGAGAGAATTGTAAGATGTATGTGAAACACTTCCTGCACAAAGATTTTTATGATGCTCCACTATGTTGAATAACAATCTGTATATTTCTCTAGAGTGGATGCTTGATGACTTCTGGCCCATTGTACTTCAAATTTTAACCAAATACCCTTTGAGATTTAGTCTATGCATTAGCAATGAAAAAAAGAAACTAAATATATGGATATTATCCTTAATTATCTTTGGAATAAAAAAGTTTTAATTGCATTTGGATTGTATTCCTAGAGAGTTAACATGAAACAGCTAAGTAAGATTTAAGGCCATCTTAACATAAAGATTTAGCAGAAACATAATATAAAAGTACTGTATGTATCTAATAAAATATTACAAAAAAGGGAGAAAAATGAGTAAGTCTTCAGTATTCTATATTTGGCTTCTCATCAGAGGTCTTTCCTGAATAATTAGAGATTATTATATTAAATACCACAAAGCTAATTTTAAAGGCAGAGTTAGCAAGCGTGAGGCACCACCTGTATGTCAGCCCTGCACCATATTGTCTTCATTGTAGTCATGAAGCTGTATTAGAAGAAGTGGAGGGATATTTAAAGAACTCTTGGATGTATCTGAAAACCATTTGTAGGTAAATGTAGTTTTGGAGACAATGAGAAAGTAAAACAATTCTTTATAGCTTGACAATTTAAGATATAATGGATGGGCCTTGAATTATGAAGTAAAAGATCTCATAGTTGTCTTAAAATAATCATTTTACAATTGTTAATTTTTCAGGTCTTAAATAGAGGTCAGGAATAACTTTGAGTACTTCCCATATGGCTTTGGTAATATTACTTGTTCAAAGAATGACCTATTATGCAATCTTTAAAACTTAACTAGAGTAGAAATGAGCTCATTTAATATTGTGTGAAAGTGACAGTCACTTAGCTGGGTTGATGACAATGCACTTATATGACAATCTGTTGAAATATGTGAATCATCTCAAACAGGTATCAATAGTCTTTTAATGAGAGTATCAAACATGTTCTCCTATTTTTTTTGTCATTTTCCCGTTTTTGTCCTGATTCATAAATTTGTAGATATATAATGAATATTCATATTGTGAGCTGACTGAGAGTATGGTCTTTGTCCCCTTGATGTTTACATTGTCTGTAGAAACAAGCAAGAGCAGTCTATTTAATTACACAATTTGGACAGAGATTATTTTTCAGGGACAGACTGCTTCCTTAGATGTGCAAGGCCTTGGATGTAATGCCTAGACCTACAGAATTTTAAAAAAGGAAAAACCAACACCAGCAAACAACAACAAAAATACATCAACATCACAGGAAACAAAAGAGTGAATGTTTGCTATGTAGATGACTGGACATGCCGCTGCTCTCCAAATCAAGAGAGCATTATGAATTTGACTAGGCTGTGGCTGTGATTTACAAAGTAATTGCATTGTTAATAGTTTCATCCTGGAAAAATTCAAGATTAAGGCTGGAAAATGGTGCTGGATTACTCAGATTTACTTGCAAGCTCTTAAGAGAGCTGGTGGAAGAAAGGGGAGTGCACAGTACAAATAAAAAAATATTCACAAATCATACAATGCTAGAGAGCCCTAACAAACAACTTCAGCAGTTTGACCCAGAATCTGGATAATGAAATTACGATAATAAGAAAAGCAATTATGGTTTGCTCCAATAAAAAAGAATGTTACTAGGAGAAATAAAAATACTGTGACAGTTCCACAGGCAAATACGGTAACTTTTATGTCAGGTTCTTTTTCTTGTCTGATTATCACATTCTTTGAAAAAAGTTAATACCTTTCTCCTTATATCTCACTTGTCATAAAGCAACTACATTTACATCGAAAAATAGGAATTATAGCATTAGTATTTACTGAAGATAGATGTTTATAATCCTAGTGGTGTTCCTGTGGAGGAAATAAATCATTATTTAGACATAGCTATATATCAAGATCAACAATATAACTTCAAACAAAAACAAAAGACACTATTAAGTCCTATGTTCTTGCTGGAAATTCTAGGGCGGTCTGATGCATTGTGGTTTGGCATTGGTGGGTACAGTTGTGTCCTATTCAGCAAAACCTGGATATAAACATTCTTATACATGCTGTAGACTATAAAGTAATTAATAAACTTCCTTCATCATGTTCATTTTATTATTCCCATGGTCTGAGAACTAAGTCTAGGAAAATAGAAAAAATCGTCAACCTTCTTTTTTGAATTTTTTGCTAAGAATCACCTTTTCTTTAGAGAGTTATATGTGCTATCAATATATATGATATTGATGAGAAGTTAAATCAATAAATCTATTTATTTTCAGTATAGCAAGGGCTACGTCTGCTAGCTCTTTAATTGAATGGGTACTGGATAGTTTTGATAGTTCTGAACACAGCAGAATTTTAATAGAAATCTTATCCCAGGTCTTGAAAGACATTCTTTTCCCTCACTACATATATGTAGCTTGTTCCTGGAATACAACACTGCACTAGAGTTAACTGTCTCATTGTCTAAGAAGAGGAGAGGATCCTTCTGGAATGTTAGTGAATCATAGGAATCAAGAAAAGGATTGCAGAGGTCCCTTGGATAACATGATGTTTTGTTTATTATATTGAATTTAAGATTTTTATTATCATTTTACTTTTTTTTAGATTTTCAATATCTTTGTTAACTTTGTCCCTTACATCAGAAATTTACTAATTCTAACTGGTTTTAGCACTGTGTGTGTGTGTGTGTGTGTGTGTGTGTACATCCCATACACTTGATGAAATGGGTTCTCTTATTGGTCTGGTGATCAAAATAAACTCTTCAGGTTTGACAGCAGGTGTCTTTCCAACTAAGCCGTCTTGTGAGTCCTGTGATAACTTTTAAGCATCCTTTCTACCAATACAGATGCAAATACCATTTTGAAACTGGGACTTGGTAATTCTTGAGTTAATATAATATGTGTAGGGGAGATAGATGAACCTTATCATGTGGTTTCAAGAAAAGTCCTCACTTAGCCCTTATGGAGTCCTCATATGATGCTGACAGTCAGTAGCTATTGAAGAACTTACTTCCTTGAAATGTATACAGAAGTTTCTTTTTTTCTAGTTCTTTCATTTCTTTAGTTTTCCTTATGTTGTTTGCTTTAAATAAGTATTTTCAAATTACCAAAGATTGTTGCTGTATAGATGTAAAATCAATTGTTAAAATAGAGAATTCAGTTGAATTTTTCTGTAAGTGGGAAAGAGGAATACATTTTACTAACATGAGGAAAAGAATTCTGAAAATTTTTCTAGCAGTTAACTCCCTGCCTTAGTTGCTTTTCTATTTCTGCGAAGAAACACTGTGATCAGGACAACTTATAAGGGAAAGTGCTCTCAGGGCCTCACATTTGCTGTGGGTTAGAAGCCGTGATCATTATGGTGGGGAGCTCGGAAGGCAGACATGCTGGACTGGCATCAGAGTAGTGGGTGAGAGCTCACATTTCATCCATAGCAAGAGAGAATCTGGAAATGGCTGGGCTCTTTAGAACCTCAGTGACACACTTCCAACAAGATCACATCTACTTATCTTTTCCAAATGATTCCGCCAACTGGGGACCAAGCATTCAAATATATGAGCCTATGGTGGCCATTCTTGTCGAAACCACCACACCCCATTCATTGGCGCTTGTATAAGGTGAGCAACAGGTGCCGTGGACTATTTGCTGTAGGTATTCACTAAGAGTGATAAAGGCAACAAACCAGTGTATGTTTGGCTCCTGCTCCTCATGTCAAATTTGAACAATTATTTTGGACTACGAGAATTTTCAATTTCCTGTTTAAAACTAGGAAGAAGGACAAAATTACCAAGTACTATTATATCTGTTGACAATTTGAAGAAAAATTTTCATTGTTGAACATTTTCTCAAATTAACAAACACCTTTGCATTTCAACACAAATCTGTTTCATGCTCTTTAGGTGTTTAAGTGTGACTCACTCCTTTTGATTAACTTACTGCCTTCAAAAGCTCTTCCCTTATCAATTTGAGGATTAAACTTTATTTGGTGACCTTGTAAGCATGCTGCTATGTTTGCATGAAGAGGAAAACTAATGTGCATTTTTCCCATCTAATTTAGCCTAGAAAAATAAAGCCTTCAGGAATAACTAGATATTTATTTTAAACTTCTTGCCCATATTTTTGTATACTAATCATGATATGGATCATAAGGCCCAATGAGTGAGCTAAAACTTTGCAAAATTGAGAAACCTAAAACATTGTATCATGCATGAAGTAAATATGAATATATGTGAATTATATACTTTACCACATATAATATATCATATATATATACCTATCGATCTGTATCTATATATATATATATTTGTATATATTCTCTTCCTCTTATTCATTTACTCTTAAATTAATTTTAAAACAACTTGGGAAATTTCATTTTTCTACTAAGGGGCACTGATGATTACCAGTCATAGAAAATTTGTTTACTTGTTGTTTGCTATTTTCATAGGAAGAGAAGAGGTTTGTTATTCACCTGTAGAGCTGTTTAACTAAAACAGACCGAACAACAGGGAAATTCAAATGCTTCTCAGGAGCTAGAATATGTCCTGGACATTTGTCTGAATAATACCATGCTGTTTTGAAAATGGATACTCAAGAACCACTATGAGATGGAAATAGATGCCAGCTACTTGCTGCCTGCTGGGGTTTGCCAGTGTGCTTGGAGAGTAAAGAGGAGTGTTTAGGGGAAAATTAGGCAGCTATGAATACGTTAACAGATGGGAAGCCACTGTGAGTTTGACTTTGCAATGTACTCACGAGCTTTCAGCTTTGTCTGTCGCCATCTGTAATTCCCTGTGCACACGTGGTGGACCTTGATGCTGTAAGTGAGGAGATTTAGAGCAGATGGATGCTGTGACTGCCTGAAACATTGGATCGTAGATAAGTAATAAGAATTATGCTGAAGAATGAGGGTTCTTAGAGTTGAAGGTCAGCTTTGGACAGGAGAACGATCAGGTAAGAAGAGTACAAAGAAGTGAAAAGACAGCCGAGTGAACTTGATTGTGTATCTGTACGAAACAGTCTCTTGCTCCTGAGTGTTTGTGTTAGAGCATGGTCAAGAAAGAAAAAATGCTGGGATGAGAGGAGAAAAACCTCAGGGAGCACTTAAAATGTATAGTTATTGAATGTAAGCAAAATGTTGAAGAGAAGCAACCTTATTAAACAAAAAAAAGTCCCTGAATTTTTACAAAATTTTGGCAAGGAAAATACAAAGCCAATAAAGACACATGCAATTATATTATGTGGGGTGGGTGTGTGTGTGTGTGTGTGTGTGTGTGTGTGTGTGTGTGTGTTGTATGATTCTGTGGGGTTTTTTGTTTTGTTTTGTGTATATGATTTTGCTTTTTTTGGTGTGTGTGTGTGTGTGTGTGTGTGTGTGTGTGTGTGTGTGTATGATTCTGTGGGTTGTTTTTTTTTGTGTGTGTGTGTGTAGGGCAGAGGAGAACCTCAGGTATTCTGCCTCAGGTGCTATCCACCTTAGTTTTGAGACAGGGACTTTCACTGACTTTTAACTCACCAAGTAAGTGAGGCATACTGGCCAGCAAGCTCCAATCGCCCACCTGCCTCATGCCTCTGGTGATTAGATTACAAGCATGCCCTACCATGCTTGGCTTTTGTTTGTTTGTTTGTTTATGTGTCAGGACTTATTTCCTTATGCTTAAAAGACAAGCACCTTAAAGACTGAGCCCTCAAAATGGTATTCTTAAAGTTTAAATTGTTATTATCCAAAATAATACAATTTTTGAAGAACCTTTTTAAAAATAATGCTCTTAACATTTTAAAATTTAAAAGTATGTCATAAAATGTCAATTCTATATTTAAAAAATGAATTTGAAAACAAGAAAAAAATAACTGACTTTAAAGAAGGAAAAATAAAACCATGACAAAAGTGAAAATTCCGCAGCATCCCTCCCTTTTTTCTGTCCCTCCCTTCTTTTCCCCTCAAACCCTTCCTTCTCCGTTCCCTCCTCTGACCCTCCTCCCGTCTCCTTTCTCTTTGCCTTTTAACAACATTCAGTCCTTCAGCAAATCTCAGTGCTTCCACAAGCACTGGATTTGCAGATTCCCAAAGCTTGTTCTCCCCTTCTACTAACAGTGCTTTGGTCACAGGCCCAGAGAGTTTCCATGGTCTTTAAACAATTCTCTTTGCTCCCACAGTATTCTCTGTGGTTTATTAACACAGGATGAGGATGGGCATTTCCAGGCGGCAGGTGATGTGCAATCAATGAGTGAATGAATGAATGATTAAATGGATGGGAAGAGACACAGACCGTTTCTTTTTTGTTGTCCTTGTTTTGTAAGACAGAGTCACATGTAGCCCAGATTTGCCTAAAATTCTCCATGAAGCTGAGTCTGTCTTTGAATTCCTGATCCCTTTTGTTTCTCTGCCTCCCAAATATTAGGGTTATAAGCACATGGCAAATCACTTCTTTCATATTGGTTTCCTTGATATAATTTTGAAATGTACATTTTCCTTATGTTTTATATAATACATTGCCTTTGTATTTCAAATTAGAGATATATGGATTCTTCAGTTGGATAGGACACTATTCAGTTGCTCTGTGACAAATGAGGAAGCTGAGTCTCCATGAAAGTTATCATGGGTAATATGTACTGTGTCACAGTTTGTTTAGACTTCTACCTTATTTCCATTATAGTGTTCTTTGCTTCCATCTGAACAAACCATCCTCAACTGACAGCTTAGAATGTTAGCAGAAATTGGCGTCTTGTATCATGTGTGCTTTTGATTGGCAAACTGTACCTCAGTGGGAACTTGAAATTCATTTTTCACCATTTTCAAATTTGGTAAACTTTCTTTTTCTCCCCTTTGTTTATACATTCATATCCTTCCTGGGACCATATTGTTCTCTTGTACACTTCGGAGTGAAAGTGTCCAGAGCTAGTGTCTCTGCCCTTGCTTTTCCTGTTACTGTCTCACAGTAAAGAGCTACTGGTGAAACTCCACTCCATTCACAACTAGGAACTTAAGATAGATTCTCACCACAATACCCAGGGTACCCTCTGGGGTCACTTGGTGACTGACACATTACAAATATCATGTTGGAAGAGAATTCTGTATCATAGCTTCTATACATCATTAGCACTGTAAAAACTGAGAGTACCAATAACATCATCAAGATTTATTTATTTATGAAAACATAGTGCCTCAGAAGCAGTACAATTTAGATAATAATTAATAAAGTGTGATTCATCTACTAGATTTTTATTTACTTTTTGTATTGCTTTCTTTAACCCGTGAAAAGACAATCCTGATATGATGTTTTATTATAATATTTCAAAGTCAAATCCAAATTATTTATAAATCAGAAACATCTCTCTATCTCAGGGAGGGGCTTGTTTTGTTTTTAGGTGGAGGAAAAAAGAAGAAACATTATGTGCTTAGTTTACCTGATAAACCAAGGGCCAAAGCATTTGCTGACTGGGAAGTGATTATACGACCCTGAGATAATCTGATTGCTTTTGTTGGTAGTCTAAGGCTGGGTATTCCACACTCTGACAAGACACAGAGAAACATTATACTGTGGTTCAGGATAATGGTGTCTGTCCGAACTCATTCCTCTTGCCATTCAATACGTTGAAAAGAAACACCTTGCATTATAAACCTTTTGCATTTCAGACAGACCATGTCATTTACAAGTTTCATTTTGTGTAGTATCTTGTTCACATTGTCAAACAAAACCCCAATAGTCAACTCAGATGCTGGTTCTAAAGTTTCTAAGTTAAAATTGCTTTATTTTCCACCCCAGAAATAGTACAAGTTCTTTGCCAAGTCAGATTTCCTCCCACGTTTATTGCTGTAGATGTGAGAAGTGGAGTAAAGAAGGAAGAAAGGAAGGCTGGTGTTTTTCCTCAGCATCATTCTAACTTAAGCAAGGAACTGAACCCTGTGGATTAACACATGCGATGGTGACTGTGTGGGCATCTTTTAGGGACATTAGTTCTCCATTATTAGGAAGTTCCTAGGTAAAGATATCTCATCCCTCCTGGTTCCCCCTCCTTCTTCATTTCCACTGTCATACAATGTGAAGAGTAACATATAGTAGTGAGGTAATTATTGCTACCAGAATGATTATCTCTGGTATTTCTTATCTTACAATGTAAAAATAAATCAAGTAATTATTCTATAGTTTGGGAACTTTTAAAATAACGTTTTAATTATTAAAGAAGAATTTATGATATTGCATTCTTTAAGACTCCTATTTGAGCCAAAATATTGTTCTTTTTCTTAGTTTTCTTTTATTATTATTATTTATATATATGGATATTGTGTATGGATATTGTGTATGCATATATGTTTGAGTATCATGTGTGTGTCTGGTGTCCATGGAGGTCAGAAGAGGGCATCAGATTCCCTGGAACTCATAGAATGTTGTGAACTGTCAGTAGGTTCTGGGAACCTCACCCAGGTCCTCTTGAAAGAGCAGCTAGTACGAGAAACCAGAGCTGTTTCAAAAGTCCCTTAATTTGCTTTCAATAGTAGGTATTAGAAGTCATAGAAGGGCTGGAGAGATGGCTCAGCGGTTAAGAGCACTGGCTGCTCTTCCTGAGGTCCTGAGTTCAATTCCCAGCAACCACATGGTGGCTCACAACCATCTGTAATGAGATCTGGTGCCCTCTTCTGGCCTGCAGACAGAACACTGTATACATAATAAATAAATCTAAAAAAAAAAAAAAGAAGTCATAGAAGATGTTCAAGTTTCAGTTCTGACAGATGGGATTTATTATTCCCTGCCCTGTGAACAACAGTTCAATTTTTTTAACTCTTTTTTGCCTCTTTTTTCACTTTATTCATGCATTTATGTATACATATACATATATAATATATATGTATATTATGTATACATATACATATATAATATAATATATATAGTTAAATATATCCTGTTCAGAATACTTAATGCTACTTGTATTTTCAGGGTTGGCCACTTGATATTAGATACTCAGAAAAGAACTATCTTTATTACTTTAAAAAGGGTAAACTTAAATCTAAGGTTTTTTTTTTTTTTTTTTTTTTTTTTTTTTTTTTTTTTTTTTTTTTTTGGTTTTCGAGACAGGGTTTCTCTGTGTAGCTTTGCGCCTTTCCTGGAACTCACTTGGTAGCCCAGGCTGGCCTCGAACTCACAGAGATCCGCCTGTCTCTGCCTCCCGAGTGCTGGGATTAAAGGCATGTGCCACCACCGCCTGGCTAAATCTAAGTTTTTGTTTTTTGTTTTTTTGTTTTTTTGTTTTTTTTTTTTGGTTTTTCGAGACAGGGTTTCTCTGTGTAGCTTTGTGCCTTTCCTGGAGCTCACTTGGTAGCCCAGGCTGGCCTCGAACTCACAGAGATCCGCCTGCCTCTGCCTCCCAAGTGCTGGGATTAAAGGCGTGCGCCACCAACGCCCGGCTAAATCTAAGTTTTTAATGTTCTTTTTATTAATAATATAAATGTTAAGTATAAGTTAAATAATGTAAGTAAAAAACCTAAGTTATATTTTTGGTACAAGATATTGGATTATTTGAACATGCTACTTTAAATACTAGTTCTATTTTTTTCTTTTGCCAAATAAACACAAGAAATTGAGCAGTACATGTATATTCCTAATTTAAGCAAAAATAATTTTTGTAAATATTACTTTCTTGGCATGATTGCTGCTTAGACATAGCAAATGTATTCTAGAAATAAATTCCTTTGTGGAGGTAAATTCTATGAAATGTTTGAAAGGTCACTCAGTGCTAAAATATCACTAAAATAATTCAGTTGAATTTCTATATTTCTTAGCCTAAATTCTAGATGTATATACCTTTCAGCACTGATATATTCAATTCTTTTCTCAAAACATGTACATTCTCATTGTTGTTTATTATTGCTATAATTTTTTAATGTTTCTGTAATTCAGCTTTCCAATGCCTCTGATAATAAAGTTTTAAAATGTTTAATTTGATTCAAGGTTTTGGAAGTTGTACCCTCTGATTATTGTCCTCATTGATTCTGCTCCTGTGGTGCTGATGTTGTATCTTGTGGTAAGAGTAATGAAGAAAATGAACTTGCTCCTCTTGATGGTGAGGGGAAAAAAGCAGAAGCAGTCAGGGCCGGGGTCTCACCATCCGTTTCAAGAGCAGGCTGCAAAGTCTTAACCACCGCCCCCTCACTGGTGCCCATCTCTTACAAATTCTGCTTCCTCCTGCCACTCTGGATATCTAGCCATAAACACGTTAGAATTTTAGGAACATTTAAGATCCAAACTCTGGTAACATCATGAATTAATTTTGCATGTGCCAAAGTGTGACTAATTTTTAATAATCTATGAGAAATTTTAGATGGAAATGATTACATATGAAATTATCTTTAAATAATGAAATCATTGAAGCTTTTATTCTGAAAAAAAAGTCAACTTATTTGCAATGTTTATGCTCAGTTTGCCCTGTAAAGATGGAAGGAAATGAAGTTGAACAGAGGGACGGGAAAGTGTGCTTTATTTGCATATAATCTAGGAGATTAAATGTGGGTTTGCACCATGCTGGGGAGAGTAGAAATAGGGCAAATGTGATGGAGTTCAGGACTGTGGTAGGAGGTGGATGGTATTAACATAGGGAACACAGAAGACTTTGAGGTTTTTGTGTGGTTAGCTGTAGGCATTGGGGCTCAGGGGTATCACCAAGGCCATTAATGTGTATGTATTTTAGATTATCATCTAAAGTATATTGTTATTATAGTATGCCCCTCTTTTTTTCTTACCTGTGAGATAGTACATATTTTCCGGTAGTTATTTAGAAGAATATTTTGCGAAGATAATATTTACTTATTTCTTTAAAACAGTCTGTCCTGTGTGTAGAGGAGCTTTGACTTTAAAATGTTCGTGTTGTTGATGTGAAATGGCAAATGGAGGCAGGAGACCCAATCTTGTGTTTCCTGGATTCAACTTTGGGTTTTTGGGTTACAGAATTAACAGTTTGTCAGGGTTCCTGCTCATGAGACCTTGTTATAGAAATGATCCAAGACTTATTTGAAAATTAAGTAATAGCCGGGTGGTGGTGGTACACTCCTTTAATCCCAGCACTTGGGAGGCAGAGGCAGGAGGATCTCTGTGAGTTCGAGGCCAGCCTGAGCTACAGAGCAAGATCCAGGAAAGGCACAATGCTACACAGAGAAACCCTGTCTTGAAAAAACACACAAAAAAGAAAATTAAGTAATTATGTCTATCAGTGTAGACAGTCATGTAACTCCCACCATTCCATCCCATGTTGTAGGAGGAAAGATGTTTTCAATGTCAAGCTGTTTCTGAATTTATCTAAGGGTTTGAAATTATATGCACAGAGTGTTTAGAAATTCTAGTTTCAAAGAGAAAAGTTGTAACCACCAAAAGCATGTTATTGTTACTGTTGGTTTTCCAGAAATGTTTGTTTTAAAGGAAGAATTGTGTCAGTTTTCCTTTGATGAAGCTGAGTATAGGAAATATGACTTGCCTATAGAGTACCAAAGGGGAGACTAGAAATTAGCTACAAGTTCAAAGGCTTCAATGCATGGAAATATTTGAAACCCATGTCTTTTTCTTATCTAGTAACTTGCCAAGCACTGGTTCAGTACTCTCTGCTGAATTTCTCATTTGCAGTACTTTTTCCCCAGTGGTCTCATCCATCAGAGGACAGCTTGTAGTACTCATGATTCTTGGAAAAATATTACTCTTATATTTGAAAAGACATGTACGCTATATTGGCAGCTAGGTATGATGGCTTGTGTGTGCAATGTCAACCTGTTGTGTATTGAGACAGAAGGTTTGCGGAAAGTGCTTGAGACCAGTCAGGCTCCCTCATGGGTTCCAGGTCTGCCTTAGGACTCTTGCAAAACATGTAACAAAACAAAATATCAGTCAATTTGAACAGTTTATTAGTGAGAGTGTAAAAGAATTCCCTGCCTGGTCTTACATAGCCATCACTGTGTTGATTAGCAATGTTTGCCATGGATATGTTCAGTGTATCTAGACTGTGAAAGGAATATCTTCTACAAGAAACCTTTGCCCCAAAGTTTGTCAGTCCTAGCAGATGGCTGTCCTTCCTTCCTTCCTTCCTTCCTTCCTTCCTTCCTTCCTTCCTTCC
>CABHPQ010141497.1:40047-50885 GCA_902168405.1 Peromyscus aztecus
TCTTTCTTTCTTTCTTTCTTTCTTTCTTTCTTTCTTTCTTTCTTTCTCTCCCTCTCTCTTTTCTTTCTTTTTGTCTTTCTTTCTCTCATTCTTTCTGTCTCTCTTTCTCCTTCCTTCCTTCCTTTCTTTCTTTTCTTTACTTTTTTGGTGATAGGGTAGAGGAATGTATGTAAGGTTGTTTTGCCTTAGGCATTGAAGATGTCATTTCAAGATTTCACTCATTTTAGAAGCAAAATCAATATATTTAGCAACATTAGGTCTAGTTTTTAGTACTTTACAAAGTGTAAGAACTATTGGGAAGAACAGTAGCCTAGGAATAAGACTGGAACTGGCTCTGGTTCTAACAAGTTTAACAGTAGGCAGTACTTTAGCCTGAAGGGGCAAAATTTAAGGAGGTTGTCATCCATCACAACTCCAGATTCTCATTCCATTTGATATACAGCCTTAGATCTTTCAGTAAAGTCATAGACTGGTCGCTTGAAGAGATTGTTTGCTGTCATTACTGATAGCATTAATAAATGTAAACATATTAGATAATAAATGAAAATGCAAGATTGTCTATGCATATGACAATAAATGTATAATGAATATGTTTTTTACTTTATAACTAAAATATGCATATAAGAAAATCACAATGTATTAAATAATGTTAAAATAATTGTGATTTTACAGCGGGCTTACATATATTTAAAAAAATTTTCTGTGACCATCATTAACTTTGATGTGTAACTCCTAAAACTGAATGAAAAAATTTAATCATTTTGTTTTTTATTGTTTTCTCTTTCCTGTTGTACAATACACTCTATATTACTACCTTATTTTTATCTAAAAACCACTTGGATTAGAGTATGCTGTAAATATAATAATAAACATTGTATTTGTGAGGATCTGAACTTGTCCTAAGGAGATTGAACTGTTTTTTTCAGGAATCATCTTCCAATTTAATAAATTTTATCCTAATACAAATTTGAAACCCTTACAGAGAACAAAAATTACTGTACTCACACAATTTCAAGTTTTTTCTGCTGTCATAGCGTTTACTATTAAATTAACTCATAAATGATAAAGATAACAATAAAATGTTATGCCTATTTCAAAGTTAGGAATTAATTAAAAATTATTAGGACCTAATATTAGTGGTTTTGTTTTAGTTGAATAAGCCAGATGAACCAGTAATAGGTTTCTCAACTATAAAGCATTTTGCCGTGAAAGACTAATTATATCTCCAAAAATAAAGCTGTTGTGTTTTGATATTTAAAATAATGCATATTTAGATAAATCTGTTTTTAAACTTGTACTTATAAATTTCCTTCTGATTCCCACTTAGTTGACTTATAAACACGTCTCACTCATTTAAAGCAGAGAAGGAATATGGTGATACCTTTTAAATGTCAAGACGATTTTACAATTTTCTCACGACTAAGGGATGTGGCTTTTGAGTCTGTGTAAAAATGGTACTGTGACCACACTCAAGCCGGTTAGTGACGGAGTGATAAAGATCCTTCTTTAATACCCCTAATCACGGGAACCGGAAGAAAAGGCAAGAATTCTCTCTTCCATCCCAAGTTTTTGTCCTGCAGTTATCTGAGGTGCACCAGGAAATAAACAAATATTTTAATTGCCAACGTTTGTTTTTTTCTGCACTATCAACGGCAGTGTGTTGGAATCCTAGAGCAGTGGTGGGTGTGACCTGGAATTTCCTCTACAACACAAGCCCCAAGTAAGGAAGGACAACAACTTTCCTCCATTTGCCCCTTCCTTACCAACTTGAGGTGATACGGAATACATCCCTGTTGCTGCTGGAAACTCATAGTATGTGACATCACTCTGTGTTATTTCCTCTGTAGACTTTGGAAAGAAATCCCATTTTCTTAGTTGAGTTTATGCTTTTGTTCATGCTTTCATTAATCAGTGCTTATTTGGGTACAGAAAATAGCTCTTCTAGGGAACATTCCTCATTCTTAATCTTGACATAAATAGTAATCCATTAGTGGAAATTGCCTTAAACATGGAAAGCCAATGTTTTATTCCACAGGATAATGATCATAGTTAATGATAACATATACCTCAAAAAGAAAAAAAAACGGTGGGAGAAAGAAAAGCAGGACCTTCTCTGCTTTAATTTCAAAGCCATCATCAAAGTTTCAGAAAATGAAGCCTCCATGACTTGAATATTAGACACTGAATATCTATATAGAAAAAAGTCTCAGAGTGTTCCATAAATACACACAATTATGTGTCACTTACAATGAACCCCTCATATATGACCTGTTGTCTGTCACAGTAGTAGACCCGAACCTCACAGTGACACTGTCTGTAGTACCAATAACACCATTCACCCCACTTTTCTTTTAATCTTCTGTGTAAGGGAGACCAGGGGAGTGTCACAGAAAACCTGCCTCGTGAGTACCTTTATAGAGATCAGCTTTCTGGCTGGCTTTCTAATATAACATTAAGATGCTAATTTCCTTCTGAATCTAATTTACAATCATGTTAAATAAGCCTGTTAAAGGTAGCAGTATTTGAATATTTATATCATTATATTGGGTCATTGTATATGATTTTTCACTCTCTCTGGAGTATTCCATGTATATAGCAATCAAATAGAATAGAACAATTTATTTCTAGAGCTTTTTCAATGATATAAAATATGGGAAAATTATTTTTCTTAAGTTCCCAGCCTTCAATATGAAGCAGATTTGACATTTCAAAGGCACTTTTAAGTGATTATTATTTGCATAGCAAATTCTCAAGATTCCCTATATGCTAAGACACTTTGCAAGAAGCTGAAGTCATTTGAAAAGCAATGCACCTGGCGTTTATATCCAAAGAGGTGCCAAGTTTATCTAGAATACACAGATTTTTAAAAATATATACCTTCATCTAAATCTGAATTAAATACTGTTTTAACTCCTAAAATATACTAACCATGAGAAATTCACTTTTTCTGGGGTCAGGGGAAGCTTTGCTGGGGATAGATAAGCCTCCAGTTGACATTTCGTTTTTCTTGATGTATGATATATCTGTTAGAATTGGTTTAACTTGACCTCAGCTGCCGGTACTCATCACAGGAAAAATTGCTATTCACCTTTCCTTCCTTGATGAGATTCCAGAAAGAAGAGCAGACTCAATTCTGCTCTGACCAAGAGTTTGTACAGCATATAGAAAGACAGAATCAGTGCTGGACTGTCCACTTAGATCTCTCTGAGTGTCCATCTATTTTGAAGCTGTCCTAAGAACATTCAGCTTCTAACTCACTTAAAGAATGAATCTGCCCATCTTTTTATTCTATCTTTGAAACATCTTTTTTAGATCTCAAATTAGGGCTGTAGAAAACTGTACCCACTTTCATGAACCCAGTTTGAGGTGTGCTTTGGTCACTGTGTCCTACCTAGAAACATTTAAATGGTTGAACTTTTGTTATACTTTCAAGAGTGCCTTTACCCTTTGGCTCTTCCTCTTTCTTGTATGTACTAATGTAACATAAACATCACTCTTAATATTCTGCCTCTAAAAGCTCTCATTATCCACCTCTGCCCATCCTTATAGGACAGGCCAGTTCCATGGCTTGCAACTTAGAGCTTACTTTTTGTCCTGTGTTCAAGTATTTGTTTAAAGTTGATGATACTGTGTAAACAGTTCTACTTTAATCTTACTTTAGGAGTGGAGTTAAATTTTACTTCATATGGTTTTTATATAAGAGCACCACAGAATTTAAATAGTAAATAATGCTAAGCAATGTATATATTAAATGTGTGCCAAACTTTATATTCACACAGACAGACAGACAGACACACACACAGAGAGAGAGAGAGAGAGAGGAATATACTCATTATGAGATTAGAACAATTCCCTTCACCTTTCAATTCACACATAAGGAAACAGGAATTGAGGACTAGATGCTTCAGCCCAGATCATGACTAGGGTGGTGTGTGAGTAAGGCCCCACACGAAGCAGAGTGGCTCTAATATATTGTCATGCCAACCACAGCCTCCTGCTGCCTTTTTACGTAGCTGTGATATTGAAAATTATGTGTTGCCATTAAAAGTATCAAATGATGCATTGTTCACGTGATAGAGGAAGAATATGAAAGTGTTAGTTCCCCTCACCAGAGCCTCATCTAGAACCTTCATTGCACGACATGATGCTAGGAGGCAGGTTTTTCCACTCCTTGATTTTCTTTTGCTTAAAGCTTTTAATACGTAACCTTTACATTTGGGCAAAGCATACATTTCCTATGCTATTGTTTTGATTTGTGCTACCTACAGTCAGCAGTTGATGAATAGCAAGTCTTAGTCTTTGGCAAAGGAAAAAGAAAGCCTTCTCACTTACTAAGAAACTCTGTTGTTGCTTTAGCTGCCGGCCTACCTTGGCTTCTGCTGGCTGTTGTGGCATTTATCATAAATCTTCCCGACTTATTTTGAGGAAGTAGTAATTTATGATCTTGATTCTGCTCTGGAGAACAGTTACTGGATTCATGGCACCTTCACTATTCCCCTTAGTTGCAGCCTCTTAGCTGGGGGTGTGCCTCAACCATTTGGCCTTGTTCCTTAAAGTAGAAGTGACGCCTCCCCCCTCCTCATTCCCACTGTATCGTCCATGTACTCAGCTGTACACAGCAAACTGCAGACACAGACAGTGGATGAGAAGATGCTTGAAAAATGAAAGGATAGGTAAGCCTAATTTTATGTTGCAATGCATTCAAATCCTAGAGATATTGTTGCTAGAGTTTTCCTGCCTGGCCCACGGTCAGGATAAATCTCTTTCACCTGCCAGTCCCACAGCCGCTCAGACCCAACCAAGTAAACACAGAGACTTATATTGCTTACAAACTGTATGGCCGTGGCAGGCTTCTTGCTAACTGTTCTTATATCTTATATTAATCCATTTCTATAAATCTATACCTTGCCACATGGCTCGTGGCTTACCGGCATCTTTACATGCTGCTTGTCCTGGTGGTGGCTGGCAGAGACTCCCTCTGCCTTCCTGTTCTTTTTATTCTCTGTTAGTCCCGCCTACACTTCCTGCCTAGCCACAGGCCAATCAGTGTTTTATTAGCAACACATTTGCCATACAGAACATCCCACAGCAAGATATATTAGGATATTGTATCTAAAAAAATACCATGGTCATGTACATTTGCATGTACACTTTTTGAAAGTTCACTTTGAAATAGTATTTGCCGAGCGGACATTCCCTTCAATAAGCAATGGGAACACATCCGTTCTAATAGATACATTTTAATGACGATCAGACTCTCCTAATTGACATTCAAGTCACAGAGAGGAGACACAGCTTTGTAAGAGGGAAACTGGAACTGACATTGGGGAAACCAAACAAGACAACAACAACAATGAAGAAAAAGAAGACAGATTCCTCCCTGTGTTTCTTGAGGCTAGCACCAGTCTTTCGGTAGTCTTCACCCTCCTTTCCCCCATCGCCTCAACCTTCCCACTTCCTCTCCCCCTCTCTCTTGCTCTTCTGAACTTTCCCTCTCCCTCTCCCTTTATCTGCTTTCATATACTTCCAAATGAGTATATGTGGCCCAGGCTGAGCTTTCTAATAAGGATAACTAGATGATTTTTTTAAAGATATGTTTTCAATGATATGAAACAACAGTACGTTTTCAAGGGGAATGTGACGATCAGTGTAGGAGTCTAACATGTAGTGCTCAGATCAAGGCAATCCATCTCACCTCAAGTAATGTCAATTCTCAGTGTTGCTGACATTCTAAGGCCTTCCTACTAGCTACTTTGCTATAAACTACTGAATGAGTCATCTATTTAATTCAAATAATTGCAAAAAAGAAAACTTTATTTTTTTCATAACTTAAATGCTAGTTTCTTCTGAACTTGATGTTCAGCTTTGGTTCATATCTGATCCATTCAGCTCTAGTGGGAACCTACCAATGACAGCTAAGCATCAGTGTCACTAAATTCTCGTGTGTTTGTGTGTGTGTGTGTGTGTGTGTGTGTGTGTGTGTGTGTGTGGTGTGCATGTTGAAAGGAATTTTTAAGTTAAACCTGTTAGTTCATCTTGCAACATTTGCTCTAGGGGACAATTCGGTTGTTGCTTTAGTATTCTTAGTTTATGACCATTGAAGACCTGTCTGAAGCAGTCCTCTGAAGGAGCTTTTGGCCTTTAAACCAAAGTGTTATGAGGAGCAGCAGAGAATGAAAAGGCTGTTACTAAGTAAAGAGTAGTAGGTGCTTTGAAGTTTCCACACTATTGTGGAGAATAGATACAATCAGTGCTGTGAGATTTAGATAAAAAGTGTTTAGCACAAAACAATCTGATTTATATCACACACATTTGCATCGTATTTGTTCCTTACCATTAGAAAACTTGACTGGTCCTTCAAGACTCACACCCCTCAAATCTAATTCATTTTATTTCTTCATTAGATGTTGTAATTGGATGGTATATGGTATTTCTATACTGGATGGAATATTGTCTATTACTAACTTTCACTTATATTTTATTTTTATATGCTATGTTCCCTTTTCTATACCAAAATTATATATTGTGGCAATACCAATAAAATAGAGTTCTGAAAATATCATAGTAAGATAAGTGTGAGGCCAGTATTTATATGATCGATTTTTTTGAATTTGTAGGTAAACAAATTTAAACGACTTTTCCAGTAGAATGAGATAGAAAAATATGAAAAATAATTTTAATAGCATTTCAATTTAAAATTTAAACTTGCTTAAGGCTATTTTCTGACATTTTATGGTATGTAGGAAGTGGGGATGTAGAATTTCATATAGCCCAGAAAGTCCTGGAATTTAATAGGTATATTAGGATGAACTTGAACTTCTGATCCTGGAACTCAGGTATGAGTCACTATGTCCAACTCAGTCATATTTATTTCTAAAGAATTAGATACATGCAGAATATTCATGTTGTTTATCATATCTTAGATTTAATTCATTTCTTCAGTACATATAAAACCATGAGATTTCTATCCTACTTGATCATTTATACCTCTACGATCTTTTTGTGTACACATGGCAAATGACAGCTATTTATGAATGTTCCAGACCTCCTAGTGAAGTTCAATGTCAAACTTCCTTCTTTGCCTTGAACAGTGATGACTAATATGTTGCTTATATATTCAACAGTGTTCACATGCGAAGTTGATGGATGAAGAAGTCCAGATAGCTCTTCCCTATCTACATATTCCAGACATAAAATGTATTTGTGTTTAATCAATTACTTTGACTTTGAACATGACCGACTTTTAGTATATGTGCTTCTTAATAGCCTCATGTGTAATAATTACTTTGCTCACTGAACACAGCTTTCTATGCCTTCTTGAGAGAGACCAAATGATCTGCTCACGGGTGGGGACACTATAATTTTGACACGAATTTGTATATTTTTTTAATCATGGCTTCTATTCTAACAGAATTTCATAATGTTGCAGAGTACCCCAGGCAGCATTTCTCATCCAGGAATTCTGGAGAAGTATCCATATAGAGCAGCCAAGTCATCCTCAATGTGTGTTTCTGGCACTCCTGGTTTCAGACATTTGTGAGCATCCTTGAATAGTGACTGGTTTTTATCAAGATCATCTTTTGCAAGCTAGATATAAAGGCAGCAAAGCAATTAGAGTTTATTAAGCTTCCTTCATTGGAAAGGAACATCACTCACCTAACAGTATCGTTAGCTGTTGAATTATCCTCATGGCTTATATTTTTAATTAAATAGTTTACTGTCTTTAGTCAATTGTATGAAGATCTGACAGATTTGAATTTGGGGACTTTGTTGCCAGCATGCTTCTCTTCTATTAGTTCCTTTTGTTATTGCTGTTTCAGTATTTTGAAAGTGTTCTTCTATGAAATAATTTGAAATTTGTTTCCTAGGAAAAGTGAACAACTTTGAACTACAGTAGTGTGTTCACATGAAAATAAAGAAACTGGGATTACATGTTGCTCAAATCTTTTTCATTAATCTGCTAACTTTGAGCTTTCCTCCCAACTCAGGTGCCTTATTGTGCTTTTTTGTTTGCACTCCACAATAACTTTTAGCATTTGGGGGCCTATATACATTTGAGCCTCAGAATATGGAGTCTGCGAATGAGAGAATGTTCCCAGCAAGAAGCCACTTTCCTGAAAAGTAACTGTACCACTGAAAATTTAAATTGCTTCCATTCTTTTTCACAGGGCTATTCTGTTTATAAAATGAAGATATGTTTTGGTTATTATTTCCAAGTGGGAATCCTATCAGGACTGTAGTCTTTATAATTCTGTCTTACTTCTATTTTGAGTAAGATTTTTGACCAAATGTTTCTCTTTGTGTTACGCCTGATTCCTGCTATTTGTTCCACAACATTTGTCCATATATATGAATACTCCATCCCAGCCCATACATGCATATATTTATGTATGTATGCATGTATGTACGTACATATGTATGTGTGTATGTATGTTTTATGGAATTTGGAAATACTCCATTAAGACTCTCTTTCAGTGACATATTAATGATCTTTGGGAATATTCTGACGAATTCAAATGTGGTTTCCATCCTCATCATACTCTCTGGCAGTGATGTAACAGTACCATTTGTGTAGAGAGGGTTCTTACAGTAGAGTTGTGATTGATAAACAGTTCTACACCTTTAAAAACAATGTTTCTGCTCTCAAGTTAGAAAATACAGGTTGAAGTTTCCTCCCCTTTAAGAAAACTCAAATTACTGGCAACTTCTTTGTGAAAAATAAATCTGCATGGAGTTTGTACGTTATATGCCTTTCTAATTTAAAGATTTATGTTAAGCTTTACAATCACTATAAAATTACTGCATGCTCTCATTCAAATAACTGAATTACTTTAATAGTTTGCAAACTCAAAAAGGACTTTTCATCTCTTAGGATTCAATTTTAAAGTAATGCAGAGTAAAAATCATGAAAATGATATATATCCTTTATAAACAATTAGAATCGGATCAAGCAGACCCTATTCACCATGTGACATTGAAGCATATAAGAGCGGATTCAAATGAACAGATAGAGTCCCCAGTACATTTAAAGCTCATCATGTACCATTGAATGGTAAATATTCAGGTTGTAGAAGATAAAGTCACCCTTCACCTTCCCCTGATTCTTCCCACTACTTTGAGAATAATTCTGTTCCTGATCCTTTTGAAAAGAACTTAGGGGAGACATTTACTATAACTTGAAAATAATCCATGCATGCATTCACCAACTCTCATAATTTTAATATATTAATTAATACCTTGAGAATTTCATAGGTGCTTGCAATGTATTTTTATATTTACCTCCTACCACTCATGCTGACTAATCCTATGTCCATCCACACTTCTGCACCCTCCCAACTTCGTATCCCTCTTTTCTTCTTCTTCTTCTTCTTCTTCTTCTTCTTCTTCTTCTTCTTCTTCTTTTTGGAACCCACTGAATTCAGTTTGTAAAGTACACAGATGTAGAGTTATCCGATGCAACATGGTTAACCTGTCAGGGACCATACCCTTAAAAAACTGACTCTGCCTCCCCCAGCATCCATCAACTGTCCACAGCTCTGCTGCTAGAGTTGGGCATATGATCCCCTCCCTCTTCCACTCAGGAAGTTTGAGTGACTTGATCTGTGCCAGTATTAATCTGGTGACCCCAGGTGCTGTGCATTTACAAATAAAAACCAAATGAGTCCATTGTTCCTATCACTTTTTTGTCTGTTCCTTCACTAGCTCTCACTTCTGTGGTTTTCCCACCCTTCTGCAATATTCCCTGATTCTGCAGTATTCCTTGGGGGAGGGGGTGTGATACAGATATCCCATTTATGACTGACTACGCCACAGAAAATTAGTTTTGACAAAATAAAAAATTATGAGGTGAAATACAAATAGATTATTTAAAAGTTTCTTCTTAATGTATAATTTTACTTGAAGAAACTGAATTGAAAACTGTATAGTGCTCTCTTGATTATCAACACACACACACACATACACACACACACACACACACACACACACGGAAGTCAATGGAAGTAAAACAAGTAAAGAAAAGTAATCAAAAGCAAAAAGAAAGGAGGTATTTGATAAAGCATCACATAATTGTTTTTGAAAAACTAAGGGTTAAAGCATGACCAAAATATAGGAGGAATTTTTCACTATTTAAAACAAGGGATCACATCCTCAATTGTGCTCCTGTATGCAAAACCTTTACTGAGGAGAAAACTGGGTTTCTGTTTGTCACACAACCCTAAGAGTTCTGCTGGCTTCCTACATGTGATTCTTCAGGAGAGTGAGAGCTCTTCACCTTTCACTCACCCTCACTAAGCAAATACTCACAGACATCGAGGAGAATAGTGGAGCCTGAATTGATGGCACCACCTTGCTTTGAAAGGCTGATTGCCAGACCATAAGGGTCGATAGAATAGTACAAACAGCCTAAGCCACAGCGATTTGGGAATATTTTTTTCTGGTCAAATAATTACAGATTACCTTAAATTCACTGGGACATAGACACTTCTCCTTCCTCGTTAAAGAAACAATGGAAGGCAGGAGAAAATATACTTTCTAATCCATGGAGCACAATAGACAAATTTCTAGCCAGCATTGGGGAGTTGAACTAGAAGAAGCTCTTCTGTCAATTCTGTAGAAAAGCAGTGTGTTTTCAACCCTAAGGAAGAGCAGCCTTTCAAAATGGTTTCACCTCTCCTATCTGATAGACTGGTTATTGTATCAACTCAAAAATAACCAAAGAAATAGACATAATGACCCAAACAGTAAGACCACTCCTGGAAAGAAATGGCTAGGATCTTGCCTCTCGTCTTGTCTATCTCTCTCTATATATATATATATATATATATATATATATATAT
>CABHPQ010141498.1:0-19217 GCA_902168405.1 Peromyscus aztecus
AAAACCTGCATGAAAGCCACACTGAGGTTGGAGTTCAGTAGTCATAATATGATCATCCAAAGGCAACTGAAAATGAGCAGCAAAATCCAAGTCATTGAGACCCAAGAGAAACATATATAAGAAAGCAAATTGACTTTCTAGTCCACCTATGATTTCAAAAGCTTCTATTAATCAATAGCCCCAAAATGGTTGTACTCATGTATTGGTGAAAGAGTATCACTAAATTTTGATTGTGAAAAATTCCAAAAGAAATCTCAGGTGGCAAATCTGATGGTGAGGTATGTATACAGGTTATGGACTGAATACCAGCCATGCTTTACTTTTTCTTACCAAGTCTGATGTGAAAAGTTATACTTACATAGTTTAAATGAAAAATTTCCATCTGGGCTTACAAGGCTTCTTCCAAGAGTCAAAGACCATCTAATAAAAACCCAAAGTCCAGGCATGAGCATCACTCTTTTGAGTTGTTAGTCAGGGATGTCCAAGAGACCCCTGAAACATAGTCTATTTCCATTGCAGTTGGTTGCCCCTAAAAGGTAGAAGGTAAGCTCTTATTGCTTAAGACACTGTACACTTCAGAAATAGGTCCAGGAGACCCCTGGGATCAAACTGACTTAAAAGTCAGAAGATATCATACAAGTTTCCAAAGGGGAGAAACACTCAACAATCCTACCCAACTATAAAGCCTGTGAGTCACAACAATAATCAGAAAGGCATGATAACACAAAGTGTGCAGTAATGGCATGTAAACCTTGCCAGTAACCAAATAGCTCTCTAATTGGACTTATGGCAGGTTGAACAAGAAGGAAATCAAGCCTGGTGCTAAGAAACTTAGTCATAAAACCTGAGCTAGTAAAGTCTTGGGTTTTGAAGGAGAACCTATAACCATCATGTTCCTGAACCAGCATAAACGCTAACTACATTCTAAATATTTGTTCTTATACCCTCAGCTAAGTATAGTCCTTTTCTCTCATTGAGAAACTTCTCCTTGCAACAAATAGAGACCATTACAACCACAACCAATAAAAATTCAAAATGGTAAGAGCTCAGTCTCAATGGATACATCTACAAAACAACTCCCACACCTAAGGCTAAAGGATAATTGCAAGAAAGGGGGTGGAAAGTTATCAGAGTCAAAGGACCAAGGAGTTGGCCGAGAGATTTTGTCTCCTAGTTATGTCAGAAGCTCTACTCATAAAGTCTCACCAACATGACTGCCCAAACATGAATTGAACAAAGGCAACAACAATAGACAAAATAAAGTGGACTGGGGAAAGACCATGAAGCCTCAACCCTGTTCATAGAACTATAGTCAACTAAGGTTTGCTGAGAGCAAGAGAAATAGTATTCCCCTGGGATGAGCACAACTGGTTACCAAGAACAAGTGGTCAGCCCTGGAAACATGTACACAGGGAATATTATATAGGCTAATATTTATATATATATTATATATATATTATATAGGCTAAATATTTATGTATTTAGAAATGTTTATGTATATACATATATGTATTTAACAACAATTAATGAAAAAAGAGGGCCTGAAGTTGAAAGAGACTAAAGAAGAGTATATGGCAGGGTTTGGAGGGAAGATAGAGAAAGGAGAAACTATATATTTTAATCTCAAAACTAGAAGAAATAATGAAACTATATTTGGAATTTTTTTTCTTTGGTTTTTCGAGACAGGGCTTCTCTGTGTAGCTTTGCACCTTTCCTGGAACTCACTTGGTAGTCCAGGCTGGCCTCAAACTCAAAGAGATCCGCCTGGCTCTGCCTCCTGAGTGCTGGGATTAAAGGCATGCGCCACCACCACCCGGCTTGGAAAATATTTTAATACCAAATCAACAACAACAACAAAAGAATTTCATCCTTTTTTTGTGGACAATAGTAGAAAGTAACTCATTTCTTTGACCTTGCATGGTTTCCAGGGATTTTCCTGACTGGGGTCGTGGGGGAAGGACAAAGGGCAGACAAAGAGACAGAGGAAGCCTGGGATCAAGTGGACTGGTCTTTGTGATGAAGCAAAAGCAACCCTGCAAGCTTAGTGTGCTCAATAAATATAGTTGAACAGGGAAGCAGTTATTCCTTACAACTGAACCAGGAGCCAGATTCAGCTAATCTCTGTTGGTGTAGTCTGTGTAGGGGAGCAGTCTTCAGGCCATAAATATCTTGGGGAGAGTGTTATGATGGATATTTTCTGTACCCACTGTCAACATTTATACTGGACCAGAAAAGGGTTTGTCTTCCCTCTGAACCTCACCTGGAAAAGCATTTGCTAGTCACATGGGTCTGATGCTTAATCCTTGACAAAGCTGATTCAAGTGAACAACACATACCTACTCACGACTTCACACGTTCAGGGCTTCCTCTACACCCATAAATTTCTTTTCAATGACTAGTTTTAAAAAATAGCTAATATTTTTACTTATTATAACTCACATTTTAATAAAATGAAAATTATTTTAGAGTATTAGATATGTGTTATTTCACCACACTGTTATTAAATGGAAATTTAAAAATAATCCCTAAGAATATCTTTCAGTATAATATATTTATTGACTCTTTAAGAATTTCATACATGCATACCATGTATATTGATTATATTCACCCCAACTCCTTCTTTTCTTTCCTTACAAATCCATCTCCCCTTCTTCATTCCCTCCTTCCAATTTCATTTAAAAAGTTATATATTTATTTTATGTTGAACACATAAGTATATGTTGAACTTATGGCCTCATGGGTTCTAGATAAGGACTCTATATCTGACTGTGCCTACCCCCCAACCAAAGCACAATGTCTTCTAAATAAGTTTTGTTAAACAGTGTTTAGAAATCACAGTGAAATCCTCATAGGAGGCTTTACCCTCTCTGAGGAGTGGATGAGGGTGGGGTTGGAGGGGAGGTAGGGGAGGATCAGGAGGAGGGGAGGGAGGGGGAACTGTGGTTGGTATGCAAAATGAATAAAAAAATTTAAATAAACAAATTAAAAAAAATACAATTAATGTCTTTGGTTTTAAAGCATTTTCTTCAAAGCACCACACTTCATGTTTATGTTCTGAACATTAAATATCTCTATATGAAAATAAAGCAATATCAGCTTTCTCTATTGCTGACCTTGTCCTGTGTCTGTAGATTAAAAAATCAATTCAAGCTTCTGCAGTCAATTAAGACGGCGATATCCTATAGAGAAGGTTGATTATTTTCTTGCTGATTTTATTACCTTCTTTAGGAACAATGACACTTCCCATGGTAGGTAAAACATCTTTGGGGACTACCGTACTGTCATAGGAAATTCTTTTGAAATTCACAGTAACCAAATGTCCAAAATGTTTCTTACCATGGAGAGTAGAGGGTTTTTTAACAGGGTAGCAAAACAAAGGCATTGTTGAAATTTCACCTTCAAATCTCCTCCAACCTATATAGGAGGACTCCGTTCAAATTTAGTAAGAAACAAGCAAAAATTCACTTCAGTTAAAGATAGCTAATCAAATGCATCTTTTATTCAGATGATTTACTGACCATAGTAACATTCAGACATTTCTTCTACTGTAATCCTGGCTAACTGTCCCCAACCTTTTCCAGAAAATGACTGTTCAAACCTTGCAGTTATTCACATTGAAAAGATACTGGATCTCCCAAGGTACAGCCATGCTTTTCTGCCACATGGCAACATCATAAACAAGCATCTGGGGATTTAATATTCTTAAGAATTAGTTTATCTCTAGTGTCTTGGGGAGATATGAAAGACTACTGGTAAGGTCTGGTTTTGGAGGCAACATGGCTATGGAACTGAATCCTGCAGAAGAACAAAACAGAATAATCACATTCATGATGGAAGATAACAGATAGCCAGAGTCAGAGGAGAAAGAAGCAGGTAACTTCCAAGGCTGGCCAAAAACACAAAGACACAGAGTACAAATTGTACTGCCCCATGGAGCTAAATGATTCTGTTCTCCAATCTCCATGATCCTTTATATATTCTTTCAGGAAAGTGAAATCCTTTATAGCCACTGAATTGTTTATAGACTTACCGGGTACTTTTAACCATGGTGATCAGATACCATCGATCTCCTGCAGTGGTTCTCAATCTTCCTAATGCTGTGACCCTTTAATACAGTTCTTCATGATGTAGAGACCCCTAGCCACAAAATTATTTCTTTGCTACCTCATAACTGTAATTTTTCTATGGTTATGAATCATAATGTGAATATCTGATATGCAGGATATCTGATATACTACCTCCAAAGGGTTGCCACCTACAGCTGGAGAACAGCTGCTTTACTGGACTCACTGTTGTTCTTTCTAACTGGACACTTCCCCAGGTGTGTGTATAATCTGGAATACAGTTTCCTCCTGTACCTATAGCATGTAGACCCTGACAACATCCAGTAGATGTTGGTATTGTGTGTTTATAGGGTAAGCTTCCCATTTCAATCTACAGTTAATGCCCACTTCTTAATCCCCAATCAGTGATGCACAATTAGGTCCTTACTGTATATTTGTAGGAACTATTGATTCTATTTTATATAAGAAGCCTTACATAAGAAAGCACATGGACTAAATACCCTTTTGATACTAATCTTATCTCTACCACTCCTTTCTCTGTTGAATATTAGAAAGATCTCCATATATTAAGACTATTATGTCCTTATTAGTCAAATGGGAATAATGCCAACTTCCCTAAGTAGTATGTGAATGAAATGGCCATTCATGTCTTCTGCTCTCTGTAGTATGAGAAAATGTTTGGCCTTTCTGCTTTCTTTTCCTTTCTTTTTAATTGCTGGTCCTAGGAGTTGAATGAGACAGAATTGCATTACCTTGCCTTGTCTCCAGCCCAATGTCTACTAGCAATTAATTACCTTATGGGCTTTCACCATAGTGCTTGTGTGAGTGAATCAGGCAGCAGGGTATTGTGAGGTGGCCCTGATTGCCCCATGTTGCTCTTAGTAGCTATAAGGAAAGTGTGTTTAGATGTACTGGAAGAAATCCTCACATGAAACCCCAATTGGTTCAGAGATATCATTTTGTAGTATTGAAGAAAACATGCTTATGTCTTTTAAAGGACCAAGAAAATCATTATCTTCATCTTATGAGATACTGCTTGATATTATGGCCATTTATAAACTGGACAGGCACAGATCAAAGGAACAAAACTCACGGAGGCACAAAAACTGCATGATCTGGAGGGTTATGTTTTTTTCTCTACCTCACTACCATTTCCTGATTGATAATTAGGAACTTGTGAAAACTGAGATAATATTATGTATACATAGCTATATTTCAGACAATAATTTTCAGAAATTTGTGATTATTTAAAATAAGTAAATATCCAATTTTGTTAGTTTGGCTATTTTTTGTTTTGGTTTAATTCAGTTTAACTGAAGACCAGGAATTACCAGTCAGTTTCCTGGGCTACTTCAATAATTTGCAATGATCATGGGTGCTTGCAAACACTAAAGCTGGGCTCCACTACCTGGTCCCTTTTGTTGAGCCCAATAACTTGCATCTAACTCTCCCTGGTGATGCTGAGTCAGGGACCACAGAGAGACCTGTGCCACAGTAAAAATACTCTTTCTTGTTGGGGTCAGAGTTTTCATTAAATTCTAGCAACAATTTCAAAATGTGGAATTGTTTGTAACAGAGCAAGTGCCTAAGTATAAAACTTCGAAGTTTCTAATAATTAAAAAATGGTTGTTTAGATGCCCACAGCTTCGATAGCGACTGGTTCTCTGCAGCATTGGCCCCTGCTTCACCAATGTGATGGGAAGGCAGTGATCAAAACTGCAGTGGAGTTGGAAGAGATGCAACATGACTCGGTGGAATGTGCTTCTCAGTGTCAGAGAAGTGTAACATGGGAAAGGATCTCATGGCTCATATTATGAAAGAGTTTGACAAGAAGTACAACCCCACCTGGTCCTGCATTGTAGGGTGGCACTTTGGTAGTTATGGGACACAGGAAACCAAATATTTAATCTACTTCTACTTCGGTCAGTTGGCCATTCTGCTCAAATTTGGCTAAAAACATGGAGTGCACCAAATAACCAGTGATACCATCCAATAACAAGGACTGCATTTAAACTCTAGGTAATGGAGACTGAATCTTCAGCCTTGCCAAAGGAGCACCATGTGTTGAATCTGTTGTATTTTGTACAGGGCATCTTCTGTACAACTTTGTGATCATAAAATAGCTAGTAAAACAGCTTACATCTGTATTTATTTTTTAGTCTATACTTTTGTACCCCATTTTTTCTTCCTGTAGGCAATTCCTTTAAAAATAAATCTGTTGGGGATATAAATAAATAAATAAATAAATAAATAAATAAATAAATAAATCGATCAATCTTGATGTTTGACATTTGAGCAACCAGTATGTTTAGAACATTTGGGCTAGGATAAACTTGCCTTCAGGCATGCATTTAAAATCTTTGATTTCTGATAATGTAATATTATCTCCAAACTACATCTATATAAACAGAAGATAGAGAAAGTTCAGCTTCATACTAACTAGGAGTTGGTTGTATAGATAGTTTCAGTCACTCTCTTCTAATTTGATTAGTTATATATTCAAATTGATAATTCAGTCTGTTTCAAGGATAGGAAAACATAGTTTGCCTGAGTAGGATCTCTTCCTACATAAAAATCACATATTCAGTTTTAAATTTGATTTTTTTTATGTTCATAGTGTATGCTGCAAAGACACAATATCATCGGATTTTTTATAAGCTGTTAGTGTGATCTACATAGCAAATTATTTCAAAAAATAGATTTTGACAATTTAAGAGGAATTTAAATAAGCCTTCATGAGAGACTTCAAAGAATCCACATTTTTAAAAGATCATTATCCAGTGTACTACATCTTAAACGCTGGAAAGTGGAATAGCACTTTGAATTTGGATGAGAACTGAGAGTATTTCAGTGCCACTTGAATTCTCCAATGATAGATCAAGTGAGATGTTTATTTTGGTAAGGAGTATCTGGAATACAGTGGTAAAAATCACTGAATTCTCTTTGTGAATTTACCTCTTGACAGTCTCATAGTATTGTATTTTGTAAACATCATAAATAATTATGTTTTTATGGAAGTTTTATAAACTACAATCTAGTGACTATTTCAGTTCTTCAGGTGTAAAGATTGTCTCTGTGTGCAGGCTCTGCCCTTGGCACAGGGCACATTATGGAAGCTCAGGGAAACCCAAGCCTTTGTTAGTTTTCTGTTCTAAAAAAAAAATCACTTAAACATTATTCCTTATCTTGTAGTTCTGCATGTCTGAAGACCAACATGAGTGTCATAGTGCTAAATTAAAAAAACTGACAGATAAGTAGAGTTTTGTTCCTTGTGGGGAGTCCCAGCAAGGCTGTTAACTGTATCCTCCAAGTCATTGGTAAAACTGAAGGTGAGGTATAGGACCTCCTGTTGACTGCCATTTCCTGCCACTACACTGTGACTCCGTTTGTTGGCCTGTGTCTCTGTCTTCCATCTCAAAGCTGAGCTACAACCTAATGAATGCTGGGAATAGACTATTGTTCTTAGTGAGAATGATTTCCAGATTGGTTAGAAGCCTTTCTCTCTGTCTGGGGCACACTTACTTGCCTGTTCTGCAATTTATGATTCAGTAAGATGGCCTCTCTACTCAGATGCATTCTTTGAGTTTGGGATTCCCAGACTCTAGACTACGTGCCAGAGAAACATTTATCTATCTATCTATCTATCTATCTATCTATCTATTTATTTAATGACTAAGTCTGTGGTAATTTGTTACATAGATTAAAATAGACAAAGACAGTCAGCAATGACAAATTGACATCCTTTCCCACTTGGCATAGCTCTTCTCCCTTTTTGCATTATCTCTTTAAGTTATCAAGGAAAGGAAGGATCTGTTTTGAAGACCTCATGTTATTAGGTCAGATGAACCCAGGTAATCCAATATTATCTTCCATCTTAGTGTTTGGCTCCCTAATCACATCTGTGGTCTATTTGCCATATAAGACAATGCAGTCACAGACTCTCATAGGTCTTAGCAGAAGTAGGGAGATGTACTGTTTGTAGTAATACATTTTTATGAAAATATATCTTGAACCGCCAGCTGACTAAACTTTTGGCAGAACTCACAGCAAAGTTAATAATACACCACAGAATCCTCTAAGACTATGTGCTTAATCAGCTAACACCCTGTGTACACAGCCTGTTTAAATATAAACTGGTTTTAAGAGAACAGTGTAACCTTACTATGCTTGGATTTCCTATGAAATTATCTTTTACATTATAAGCAAATGCCTAGCTTTAACCTGTGTTTTTTTTTTAATTTAAAAATATGTTTCTTTATTTAGATGTTGATTCACACATTTCAACTCTTCATGAGTGGAAAATGTCTACCTAAAATATTAAAGGTTGTATAACAATTCCTTTGGAAGATGTTGCTTAATATCTGATAAGTTCTAATTAAAAAAAAAGCTGGAGCCAGATATTGGGGTAAATGCTGAAAAGTCAGAGAGATAAAAGAACAAGCCACTGTCACTTCTCACCTCATCATTACCTTGTGCCAGGGTCTTTGCCACACCTTCTGCATATTCCAGAAGGGAGGGGCATTCTGTTAGGATTATTCCTTGAGAAAACATTATTTCTAGGAATGCTCTGTTTACAGTCCCTTTTTAAGTGATCTTGTCTATTGCAATTGAAACATTTGACGTTACTATTTTTCGTCAAACCTCTGGAAATCAGCTCTCTTATCCAAGCATCATCCTGGTCATGAGATTCAATATTAATTGTATATCAGATCCATTCCTCTAAGGGTGCTGGTCTTGCCTTTAATGACCTAATTACCCTTTTCACATTGTTCATTAGCATTTTCAAAAGCAGAGGTTCAATTATTACTTGTCTAGCTTTTGAATTTGGTATCATTCTATTTACTGTTGAAGTCAATCTTTGTAATATATCAGTGAAGGTTTCTTTTGGACCCTGTATCCCTTCAGTAAATGACTCAATTTTCTTTCCTAGTTCTTCAACTCTGTCCCAAGCATTCAAGCCTGTCATTTGGCACAAAGCTAGGGTGTGGTCATCATATAAATATTGTCTTTGTATATCAGCATAATCAACTCTCCAAGAAGTTGATTGTGGGAAATTTCAATAGTTCTAGCCCCATTTAATTGTTCAATGGTCTTAGTCTCATCCTTCCACCAGGTTCTCCAGTGTAATTGGGATCCAGCCTCTAAAACAGCTGTAACCAAATCTCTCCAGGCTTGAGGGATAATTATATTACAAGTTGACCACGAGTTTAACATCTGTTTCATGAAAGAAAGATGAGTGGATGCCATATGAATCTATTGCTTCTTTGAATCTCCTCAAATCTAACATTTGCACAGGAGTCCAATCAGCTTGTACACATTCTTGGGGATAGCTATCATATTGGCAGTTCCTGTAAGGTGACTGGATAAAATAAGGTTAGCTGTTTGAAAGCCTTGGGCTGTTTCTCTGTAACCTTATAATGCAATGTTGAGATTGGTTCTCCTTTAAATTCTTCTGTCTGGGTCTGAGTATCTTTAGGATCTGCTTTAACAAGTTTTTCTAAAACTTTTATCTTGGCACTTATATTAACCAACTTTTTTAGCAATAAAACAGAAATGATGAAACAAATAACATTTCTAGTTGACATTACATAAATCCCATCTACATTAGTTATCCTTTCATTTAATTGTTCCATTTTTAGACCATCAATTGTATTATCAAACAGAGACCAAACTCCCTCCATTGTAAAAATGTTTCCCATCTTTTAATGTGGGGAAAAAACTTTCTTTTAACTAATTCCTCCCTTAAGAAATCTCAATTGACTCACCAAATCTGCTGAAAATGGTGATTCAGATGATGGTGTGGCAGCAGCCCCAGGAGGGGACTCAGAGAAAGCCAAAGGGAAGAAGCTAGAGAGCCAGGTATCTGCATAAGGGAATGTGACAAAGTGGCTAACTCCTGTGGTTTTTGCAGCCCAAAAAGCCTATGAAGTTTGCTGCAAAGAGGCTGCAACAAAAACTTAGATGGCAGGGTAGGGACTCTGGCCCAGGTTGGGTGGAGACTCCAGCCATATGAAGCTCTGGCCTGAGCCACAGGCAAGCTACTTTTTTGTGAATTCATGCCCCAAAAGTTGGATGCCAGATGTTGCACAAATTATAATAGGTCTTATAATAATAAAAAAAAAAACCCAGAGCCACATATTGGCGTAAATGCTGAAAGATCAGAGAGACAAAGGAACAAGCCACAGCTACTTCTCACCTCACCAACTCCACAAATCCTCTGACTCAAAGCCTTTGGGTCCTCAGCCAAAAGGGCCTCCAGCCAAAAAGATCTTCTAGCTGAAAAAAGCTTTAGTTCCTGTCTCCTCACGCCTTATATACCTTTTTCTGACCAGCCATATTACTTCCTTCCTAGTGCTGGGATTAAAGGCATGTGTGCTTCCCAAGTACTGGCATTAAAGGTGTGTGCCACCACTGCCTAGCTCTGTTTCTCTCCTAGACTGAATCACTGTCATGTAATCCAGGGTGGCTTTGAACTCAGAGATCCAAATGGATCTCTGCCTCCTGAGTGCTAGGATTAAAAGTGTGTGCCACCACTGCCTGGCATCTATGTTTTATCTAGTGACTTGTTCTGTCCTCTGATCTTCAGGCAAATTTTATTAAGGTACAACAAAATATCACTACAGGAAGATTTTAGATAAATTCAAGGAATTTATGATGTCTGAAATATTCATAAAAACTATTGTATTATCAATATAAAGCTAGTGTTAATCTTAAGCCATATACTCTTCCATGCCCCTCACCAAGAATAATGTATATGTGTGTGGTTTAATAACCATTTATGAAAAGCAACCAAAAGGTTGGAAGCAACCTTATAGATCAGATACCTATCATAAATGCTGCAACCAACGTGTGGATATAGCTTAATCATGCCTGTTTTCAGTACTGAGAGCCTCTCGATCAGTAGAATCAGTTCTTCCCTTGGAAAACTCTGGTACATTGATCTCTGTAAAGAATTGCTTAGCTTTTTCTCACATTTTTTTTTTCTGTGCTGTTCAATAAATACAGAGCAAAGTCCCTTGTTAGAGGCAGAGAAACACAGGGGCAGGCATAGGTAGAGTCACAAATAATAGAGTACACATTCAGACTCATACTACAAATATACTGTAGACAGGCTAGTAACTACAGACTGCAGATGTAGAGAAGACACAAGGATAGTAGTGGAGAATTCAAATTTGGGCTCACTCCTAGTCAAATTAACATGAGAGGAAGTGCTTGGCTTTTTTTTCTTAATAAGAAATCAACCCGTTTTAGTTTCTCTGAGGTTGTCTTTCATGCATTAACTGCTACAACTGTTTTGTTTGCTATGCCTTAAAAGGCTTACATTCTATAGAGGGAAGTTACATGATAGAAAGAAATAAGACTGTATTTTAAGTAGTGACAAGAAACCTGGCCTCGTATGGCTTTCAGGGAAGATTGAGATGATAGCAGTTTTAACTGAAGAGCATTAATAAGGGAGCTTTTATAAAGAGATGTGAAAAGGGCTAAGGAAACCAAGAAGGGATGTTGGATCATCTAGCAATGATACACAGTGGGAATCACATCCCTTTTTCAACTGAAAGACAAGTAGAGAGAATATGTTACAGGTAAAAATAAGGATTGGAGCTGTAGAAAAAGGACCCCTGGAGAGATACTGTAGGCCTGGAGGAAGCCACCATACTTAATGAAGACATAAGGAACAAGTGGACATTAAAATATCAATGTCTCCTTTGCTGTCTGTTAATCTCTACGGTGCTCCCAGTGAGCAATGCAGCCACTGGCCAAAAGACAATGGGCTGTTTGAGACAGTCCATAGAGATCAGCCTCAAGAGCCACAAAGCCATGAAAGAGATAAGAGAATGGATTTGTGGCAGAGAAAGCAAAGAATGTGCCGAGCACAGCGGTTTTGTAAGAGAGAGCTACAGTTGGAGCTAGAGAAAGAAATGGGGAGGGGGATAAAGTAGTGCTAGGAAGAGAATTATGTACCACTAAACAGACAAAAGCCTCTTAGAAAAATAGAAACAGGACTAGGCCCTCTGCATATGGGAGACAGTTATGCAGCTTGGTCTGTTTGAGGGGCCCCTGGCAGCAGGATCAGTAAATATCCCTGGTGCATGAGCTGGCTCTTTGGAGCCCATTACCTATGATAGGAAGCCTTGCTCATCCTTGATGCAGTGGAGAGGGGCTTGGTCCTGCCTCAGCTGAATGTACCAGGCTTTGCTGACTTCCCATGAGAGGCTTTACCCTTTTGGAGGAGGAGATGGGGGTTCCCTGGCGGGGGAAGGGGAGGAGGCATGAGAAGGGAATCTGTGATTGGTTTGTAAAATGAATAAGATTTTTTATATATATATATAAAAAAGAAAAATAGAAATCTAACAGAAAACAGGATCTAGCTATGTATATAACTTCTGCTAGAAAATAGCTCCAGGAAGTAGGAATGTCAAGTGTTTGGACCCTGGAAAGGGAAGGGCCTATAGTCTTTGAGGGTTAAGAAGAGGCAGGTTTCCTAGAATGCAGATAGCGAGACTGGAACTAGCCAAGTCAGGGTGGTACCAGATCATCGATGACATGTAGACTCACAGATTGACTCACTGTGATGAGAAGTTATGACTTTTTATTTTTATTAGTAAAAGAACATGGTAAGATGCTACCTGGGAGGGCATCAACATAGTCTATAAAATTTGCTGCTGCTTAGACTAGAGTGGTGACATGGAATTCTGGAAGTAGCAATGATACTTGGTGTGCCTTTGATTAAAGGAAAATATGGGGGCTGTTGCTGGCTTTTGTGTGACAGCGTGAGAGCGCAGGTAGAACTGAGGATGGTTAGAGGCTGGGCGAATGAGTGAACGATGCTTTTGACTGTCTTGGAAATCAGTTTAATTGAAGCTTCCTAGGGAGAGGTGTTCAAATGGCCTATCAGAATGTAAAATTCAGATCTAAAAAGTCCGCTGTAGCTGGGGAGTCATTGGAATTTCCTTCGGAAATATTGTGAGGGTCAGAAGGGTCAGCTAAGGGATAGGGCCAGTCAGTTTCTACAGCATTGCTGGCTTGTGTTTTGGCCCCTCTGTGGTTGAAGCAGCTTCACACTGGCTTCTTCCAGCAGGAAGTCCAGTGAGTAACACTGGATCCACTACCTACTGTCTGGATCACCTGGATCAAGGTATTACCTCCTTGCTTTGGGTCAACATCTCTACTCTGTTAGTTTTAATACTTGTTATTGTATTAGATTGTCTTAACAATTGAGTGAGATTAATACATACAGAATATTTAACACAATCTGGTTCACGGGAAGCATTCAATGAGGCTTGCACACGGGTGCTCAACACATGATTTCCTTTGGGACAAATTACTTTCGGCAGGCACCTCAACATGCTACAAATTATTAACCCTCAACATATAGTTGATTAAAGAAGTCGCATTTCTTACTCCTAAGCTTTTGAATGAAAAAGTATAAGAAAGTGACATTTGCAGTGTCACTTCATTTTAATCATCTATATTACAGTCCCCAGATGACATTGTTATTATTGACCTTTGTAGGAAAGCTAGAGCTACCAGGAAACGCAGCAGTCATAATGACTTGCACTTCCTTCTACCCTGGCTTCCACTGCTGCATTGTCTAGCAGTGTCTGTGAATGAGATATCAAACTGATTTATGCTGGAAAAGACAGTGCTACAAGCACAGTGATTTAAAACGGAACAAAAATGTGATTCCTCTTTACTACATGCTATTGTCGAAGTTGGATCTCAGGCCCAGCTACTCACAGATTCTGATCAAACTGATGAAATTTTAATAAACCTGTAGTTCCCCTGCTCTGTGTTACAGTTTGCTGCTTCCTTTAGGGTTCCATATCCCTGAAAAAGAAAGCTATCAATATAGGCTCAAATAACACAGCCAGAAATGTTGAATCATACACTAGTTGGTATTCTGTCTCTTTAGATGAGTAAGTAGACCATTTGTTACTTGGGTCACCTTTGTGACCTTGCATATCCTCTTTGTAGAAACAAGGAACCCAAAGGACTGGGAAGCGCAGAGCCATCTCCAACGATGGAGATGATGCAAGGGAAGAGGCGTCCCCCTCGGGATGCCTAGAGGTGAGGGCGGTACACCAGAAGCTTTGCTAGGACTCAACGTAAAACGCCTTGCCTTATTCATTTCTCTTCAAAATGAGTGTGAGTGGAGAAAAATCTACTGACCGGAGAGACAGGCAGGACAGAGAAGTTAAAAGCTCCAGCTGAGAGCAGAGTGTTGAAGAACTACAGTTTAAAAGGACAGTTACAACTGTTCATTTGAGTCTGTGTTTGAGTATCCATGTATAGATCATTTTGACAGAAAAACCACATAATTATTAAATATCAGTATTGTTATACATAAAAAGCATCACTTGATTTTGAAAAGTAAGACAAGAGCACCACAAATTAATTGAAAATGGATGGACTTTACTAAGTAACCTCAGAATAGAAAAGTTCTTATTTCAAAAGTAACACTTTTTCAATAAAATGAATGTTCTTTTATAATTTTTTAGGATACATACTTGTATAGAAGCAATCTGTTAAAAATTAATGAATCACTGCAAACTGATGGGCATTTAAAATGCTGGTACTTGCTAAAATTACTTAGTTGTCATGTAAAAAAATGCCTTTTATTACAAAGCACCAAGAAAAATAGAAATTGGAAAGTAACAGAAATTTTAAAAATGTTTAAGCATCTAGTTTTAATGTAACAAATTTTGGGTAGTTGCTGGTGATAAATGTGGTTTGGGATGAATATTTTTCTAAAACTATATATATGCTGTATTTACCACATTCGGTGAAAGTTTTTCTACTAATATTTAATTTACAATTTATTTCTGGAGTACTGAGAAGTTTTTGATATAAAAAGTAAGGACCACCTTTGCTTTATAATCAGATGAACTTGACTTTGGATGTGAAGTCTCCCTTCAGCGAGTTATTTAGTTCACCACGCTGCAATCCTGTTTACACTAAGGGTTTTGATAGCACGCACCTTAGGTAGCCAGGAGGACTGCAGGTCTGAAAGCAGCTCTTAGTCAGTGCACAGAACTGACAGTTAGTGTTGTTGTTGTTATTGTCATCTTTAACTCACTCAGGGGCAAGAAACTCGGGTCAGACTAGGCTTCTGCTAAGAATACATACAAGAGATAAAACAATATCAACAAAAACCAAAACAATGAAATGGACAAAAAGATAGTGATACTTAAAATGCGATTTGTTTTCAAATGCTAAAACCAATAATCTCAGATAAATTCAGCTTTTTTTCTATAGATAGAAATGTTATTATCAGAGCATTAGGAATTTTGTTAGACATTTGATATCCTATGTACACTAGATTTCATGGGTTTGGCTCTCTGCTTCCTACCTTTAGGAGCCTGTCATGAGTTGGTCATCCATTCTACATGTTACTACTAACAATGTAAACCAGTACATTTATTCCTTTTTTGGAATTAATTTTTAAATTATATGTACTCAGTAAAGCTTCTCATTAAGCAATAGTGAGTCTGAATGGACTAACATTCTTTCTTTCTTTCTTTTTTGTTTTTCGAGATGGGACAGAGTTTCTCTGTGTAACAGCTGTGGCCTACCTGGAACTCACATTATAGACCAGGCTGGCCTCAAACTCACAGAGATTCACCTGCCTCTGCCTCTTGAGTGCTGGGATTAAAGGTGGGTGCCATTACCACCTAACTGGAGCTAGATCATTCTTTAAATGAAAGGAATGGATTCCTTTACATTTATATTTCAGTTGTTATTTTATTTTGGACTCAACACATAAAATGACACAAGCAAGAGACAGGTGGAATTTTCTTACTGCTCTAATTATTTCATTTATATGTGGTAAATACTTCTTTCTAAGGCAACTGGCAATGTTAAGATGATTTTCTTTAACTGAGGTTATGATTATTAAGGCCCTTTAAAATCATTTTCAGTTACTGGCAAAACATGTTTTACTTAAATATTTATTTGCTTGTTAACGATTAGTTATTTTGGAATTAATTATCATTTGACTCTATGCATCTTGTTATTGTGAATGCTATTAATTCTCAATTTAGTGCTATCTGGGGAAGACACGCAAGGACAAGGTGACAATTTAAGATTTGGGAGACTCTGAGAAGAAGTCCACGGCTAAAGCAGATGCTGTTTGCCTGAAAAGCAGTTTATCCTCCTGTAGTGCTTTGTGGGGAAGAGAGGGGAAACTGCCTTCCAGGCTCTCCACACGGCTACTCACACATACCATATGAATTCACTTACTTCTAATGACAAGATGACTGAGAGAGAATGAATTCATGGTCTACCAAAAACTAGGGTAGGGTGTGGAACTTTCATTGTTTCCCACATTTTATCAAAACAAACAAAAAGTAAAGAACAATTTTAAAAGAAATGTCTATAAAGCCCAACTTTACAGAAATGAAAGTTGATTTTTATGTACAATATTAACATGGTAGATTTATAATTTATTTTAAGTTGTCAATACTTCTGCTTCAAAATTCACATCAATCATGACATCTTCTGTTTTCCTGTTTGCTTGTTTTAAGGATTTACTTATTTTAATGTATGTATATGAGTGTTTTCCTTTCATGGGTGTGCGTGACATGTGTTTCTGGTCTTGGTTGAGTTTAGAAGAGGGCAGTGGATCTTCTGGAACTGGAGTTACAGGCTGTTACGAGTCACCATGTGGGTCCTAGGAAACAAACTCGGGTCCTCTGCAGGAACAGCCCATGCTTGCAACCACTGGGCCATCTCTCCAGTTCCAGAGCCCAGTGTCCTTCATTTCTGTTCCATTTTATTTTTTCTCGATCTTTCCATGTGTCCTCACTCTTCTTCCATCCCTGCCTTCACGCCTTCATGCCCTCCTGCCATTTCTTCCTTTACTAGTGATGGTCACTGTGTAGAACACAGAGAAACATGCAGATAAAATGATCTAAGAAATTACATTTCAGCCCCACAATAAACATGTGACAGACTGATAGCGTCTCATCTATTTTTGTATCTAGTTTCAATGTATTCAATGACAATTTTTCATATCTTTCTTCCAGTAAGTTGCTGAAAAATAGGGATAATAAAGTACTCTTTCCACTTTAATATAAATTGATAAAGTCCTCTTGAGTCTAGCCTTGAAAATTAGTGAATGAACTCTACCATATTAATTTTATAAGTAGTTTTTAATATATTAAAAAAACTCAATTTGCCTTTTAGATAACTTTATTACCTTTAAAAACCACGTTTCTGTTTCTTGGTTGTATAAACTAACCCAGTGCTGTCTGCCCATCCACACTTGAGCATAGGAGATCTCAAAGCTTGCCCCCAGAGTGACACACTTCCTCCAATAATGCCACACCTATTCCAGCAAGGACCCACTGCCTAATAGTGCCACTTCCTATGAGCTTATGGGGGACAGTTACATTCAAACTACCACACACACACACACACACACACACACACACACACACACACACACAATTCAATGTGTGATCTGAGCTAATTAAAACTGAAATAAAACAACCTATATTTGCTTTGTCAAACCCTACCACAGAAATCTGGAGTATCTCATGAATTGCTACCCATGTAACCGTTCTACCCTGTTAAATAAGCCCTGGAATTATTGAAAGATACAATGGCATTTGTCTATGTTTTTAAGATAGCACACTCCCAATAGTTGCTGTGAGTAGCTGCAGTGTAGTGAGTTGTACTAGGGTATATCTCTATACTTACTATGAACTTGGAACTAGATATATTTTCCCCTGAGCAAGTCCGCTTATTTTCATCTTAAGTGGTAACTAATGTTCTTAACCTTACAGGTCCTCCTACGGGTACCATGACAACAAAGCTCCAGGCAATCATTATCAGGCCCTTTTCACACCAGAAAACTCAAGAGTATGACAACCGCAATTGAAATTTCAGGAGTACTTAAGTTAAGAGTTTCTTGCCTTATATGATTTAAACCTTTGCAGAAAAAAATGAAAGTTAATTGACCTGAGACCATGGGGAATCACCACAGCCCAATTTGGTCCAAATTTGTGTAAGACAATGTATGTGACCTTAAGTAGTCGACTGCAAGGCATGTACTAGGATAGAATTAAATGGGAGCCTAATAATTTTCCATTTAACAAGTCAGTTCACAACTATGTAGACAGTGTATGACTTTCAATCTCTTTCTTCATCCACCTCAGGCCATGTAGAGCTTTGAAGAGTATGCATTGTGTGGTGCTTATGTTTCATTCTGGTCTACCACTAATCAATTATATAGCCTTAGGAAAATCAAGTGATACTGCACACTAATTCTTTTATTTTGAAAAGAGTTATAATATATATCTATCTGAGAGAATGGGGCTAATTCTTTTCTACTTTCATGACCCTTTCCCTGGCCTTTTCCTACAATGGTATGGGTCTATGGATCCTTGGTAGACAATTTAATAGTTCATGAAATGTTTGTTGGAAACCTTTGATGTGGAACAAAACACACACATATCTGTGTGTTCATAAAACTTACATTCTAGTAAAATATTGAAGGGAAAGGGAAATAAAGTAAACCAAAACCCCAATACATAGATGATCACATAAAAACATGTTGTGGAGAAATGTAAACTACAGAACAAGTTAAGGGAATGCTGGGTGAAAACTTATGGAGAGGCATTGATGGGAAGAGGACAACAGAACACATACTCAAAGGAGGATGTGAGGGAGTGATCCACACAGCTATTTGGAGCCAGCTAGAAGGACCATACAAAGGGGAATGTACTTAAGGTATAAGAAACAGACACAAATTAGGAAGCTGGAGTTTATAAGCAAGATTAAGAGGAGTTAAATTACAGGATCAGAAAAGTGGAGTGCATATTATATGGGGCCTTGTAGAGTATTTTAAATGTTTATTTAAAATACTCTACAAGAGAGATGTGGTCTAATTTAAATGTGAAATCACGGCTCCCCTGAGAATAGAGTATGGTAACATAGGGAGGACAGAGGGGTGAAAGAAATCAAGGTGGAGAGAAGAGCAGTCTAATGTGCACAGGCACGGGTGAAATACTGAGCAGCAATCACTTTATGGGTCCTGGAGTGCAAATCTAAATCAATTTGTTACTGGATTGCACCGAGGGAACATGGTAAAGGAGGGAATCAGACTCAGGGAAATCAGCATTTGAGGTCAACCGCTTACCATTTCAAAGT
>CABHPQ010141502.1:0-25479 GCA_902168405.1 Peromyscus aztecus
AAAACAGCTTTATTTATTATTCAATGGGAGCCTCACATATTCACAGCATACATATCCCACAGCAGTCCTTTCTCTCTTTCCTTCCCTTCCTCCAATCCTTCCCTTGTGCTCTCCCTTCAACTACTCACCTTCTCATTTTCCCTCTCAGAATCATGGCGTCTTTTACTTTGACTATTATTTTGTTACATATACAAATACATAAATATATAAATAATAAACACAGTCCGCTGAGTCCATTTAGGGAGACCTTGGCCTTGACGGTAATGCTGGTTGCCATCATTCATTTCATCTGATTTTTAGATTCTTTTACATTATTGCCTGCAATCAACAGTTGATGAGTCTCTTCATCATGGGAAGTACGCACATTACAGAACCGAAAAACAGGAAACTAAACAAAAGTAAGAAGACAATATGACCTCTACCCTCAGGTTGCATCCATAATAAAATCATAAAATAATTTTAAAAAACCGCAATCGATTAAACTAATCACAATGGGATTCTTTATGCAAGGCAGTGAAAAAAGAACCTGTAGGGATGGAAAAGATATTAATCAACTGCTAAGAAGTCAAGATAAAAGGTAGGAGGAGTATGTAGGGGAGACTGCGGCTGTGATGTATTGTAAGGGAGAAGAATCTATTTTCAATTTCAAAAAGTCAGTTTTGTCATTTTGTCATTTTATATAATTACATACTGTGATCTTTTTTTTTTAATGGATAAACTCAAGAGGCAACAATAACATGAGAAGATAACATTCAAATGAAAGTAAATCAAGCACTAAAGGAATTTCAGTGAAGGAAATTTGTTACTGAAAAATAAATACTAGTGGGCAGTGAGAATTATAGCACTAATTAGAAACACTGCCCATAACTGGTAATTTTTTTATTAATTTATTTTCATTTATTTTTCATATCAACTAGTATTTCCTCACTCCTTTCCTCCCATTCCCTCCTCCCACCTCTCATCTACTCCCCTGCATCCACTCCTTAGTCTCTTTTCAGAAAGGAGCAGGCTTCACATGGGAGTCAATAAAGTATGATACATCAAGTTGAGACAGGACCAAGCTCATCCCCCTGCATAAAGCTGGATAAGGAAAACCAGCTTGGGGAATAGGTTCCCAAAAGACAGCTCAAGTGCAAGGGTCAGGTCCTGATCTTCCTGCTAGGGGTCCTACAAACAGACCAAGCAACAACTGTAACACACATGCTGAGGGCCTTGGTCTGTTCTGTGCAGGCTCCTCAGCTGTAGGTTCAGAGTCAATGAGCTCAGATCAGCTGTCTCTGTGGGTGCCCTGTCATGACATTGACCCCCTGGCTTATACAATCCTTCCTCTCTCTTCAACAGGACTCACAGAGCTCAGCCCAGTGCTTGATTATGGATCTCTGTATCTGCTTCCATCAGTTACTGGATAAAGGCTCTGTGATGATAATTAAGGTAGTCAGCAATCTGATTACAGGAGAAAGCCAGTTTAGGTACCCTCTCAATTGTTGCTGTCTTAGCTGGGGCCATCTCGCTGGATTCCTGGGAGTTTCCCTTGCACAGGGTTTCTCCTTAATTCCCCAAATGCCCCGCCAACCACTTCAAGACATCTCTTTCATTACTCTCCCTGCACCCTGCCTCCAACCTGCCCAACCAGATCCCTCATGTTTCCATCCTCCCTACCCACCACTTCTATTTCCCCTTCCCAGGGAAATCCATGTGTCCCTCTTTGAGCTGTCTTTGTTATCTAGCCTCTCTGGAGATTTGGAATATAGCCTGGTTGTCCTTTACTTTACAGTTAATGTCCACTTATGAGTGAGTACATACCATGTTTGTCTTTCTTGATCTGAGTTACCTCACTCAGGATGATTTTTTTTCCTAATTCCATCCATTTGCTTGCAAATTTCATGATGTCATTGTTGTTTACTGCTGAATCATACTCCATTGCATAAATGTACCACATTTTCTTTATCCATTCTTTGGTTGAAGGGCATCTAGGTTGTTTCCAGGTTCTGGTTATTATGAATAACACTGCTATGAACATAGCTGAGCAAGTGTCCCTAGTGGTATAATTGAGTATCCTTTATATATATGCCCAAGATTGTTATAGCTGGGTCTTGAGGTAGATTGATTCCCCATTTTCTGACAAAACACTGTACTGATTTCCAAAATGGCTGTACATGTTTGCACTCCCACCAGCAGTGGAGGAGTGTTCCCCTTGCTCCACATCCCTTCCAGCATAAGCTGTCATTTGTCTTTTAAGACGAACTTGCATGTAGGAAATATTACTGTTTTTTAAAACATTCCTTGGCCAATCCAACCTGGACATATTTCTTTAGTCTCAAATCTTTCCTTTCAAGCAAGTTTCCATCATTGAAAATGAATTATTTTCTGCTAGATACCACTCTTAAATTTCTTTGAGAATTTCTGCACAGGTAAATTATAAACAGAGGTCTATAATTCTTCTAGTACCATCCATTTGTCTTACAAATTTTTAGATTATAAATCCAGTGGTAAGATTTCAAACCTAAGAACTAGATTGTGTAAATCATATTTGTTCAAAAACATGAAAAACAGTGTCAAAATATTTTTTCAAAATCTACAAAACATGATAGATTTTCTTTTTTTGTTTGTTTTTCTTTTTTATTTATTTTCTTTCATATATTACATCTCCAAAGCAGTTTTCCCTCTTCCCTTTTTCCTGGTCTTTATCCCCACATCCCCTCTCTCCCAGACACACTTTTCTACCTTGCCTTTCAGAAAAGGGCGGGCTTCACAGGGATATCAACCAAACATCGCTTATCAAGTTATACTAAGACTAGTCACATCCTCTCATATTAAGATTGGTCAAGGCAACTCAGTAATAAGAAAAAGGTCCTAAAAGCAGGCAAAAGGGTCAGAGAAAACCCTTGCTCCCACAGTTTGGAGTCCCATAAGAACACCAAGGTATACAACCATAACATATATGCAGAGAAACTAGGTCAGACCCATACAGTTTCCCTGGTTGTTTTTTCAATCTCTGTGAGCCCATATGAGCCCTGGTTATTTGATTCTGTGGACCATTTTCTTGTGGTGTCCTTGAGCCTGCTGGCTCCTACAATCCTTCCTCCCTACTTCTGTGGGATTCCTGTGCTCCACCTAAGGATCTCTACATCTGCTGCTATCAAATGCTGAATGAAGCCTTTCTGATGATGATTATGTTAGGCTCCAGTTTATGAGTATAGCAGTATATTTAGAAATAATTTAATTGACTTTTATTTATTTACTTTTTAAATTTACTATTTATTTATTTTGCCAGTTGTGTTTGATTCTAACCCATGTCTCTAGGCTATCTAGACTCTGGTTCCTGGCCCTGTGGACCGTGTCAGTCATGATCTCCTTCTCCTGACAGGAGTCTCAAGTTGGACCAGTGTTTGGTTGGCCACTCCTGCAAGTTCTGTGCTTCCTGTACCCCAGCATGTCTTGAAGGGAGGGAAATTGTAGGTCAAATGTTTGGTGACTAGCTTGGTGTCTTAATTCCAGTGCTGAAAACCTTGTCTGGTTATCGAAGAATGCTGGTTCAGATTTCATATCTGCCATTACTAGAATTCTTCACTAAGGTCACTCTCTAAGGCTCCAAGGAGTTTCTATTGACCTAGGTTTCCACCTTGTCCTCAAAATATCTCCCAATTCCAGTCATCTCTCTTAGTACTTTTTCCATTCACCCTCCATCTGACCCTATTCCCATCATCACCTGGCCCCAGTCCACTCATGAAATCTATTATATTTCCCCTTCCAAGGAATATGCAAACATCACCCCTTGAGCTCTTCTTTATACTTAGCATTTCTGGGTCTCTGGAGTGCAGCATGGATTTTCTTCACTTTACAGCTAATGTCCACTTATAAATAAGAACATACCATGTTTGTCTCTTTCTGAGTCTGGGTTACCTCACTGAGATTTTTTTTCCTAGTTTCATCCATTTATCTGCAAATTTCATGATGTTATTATTTTTATTTTGGTAAGAGCTGAGTAATACTTCATTGTATAAATGTACGATTTTTTTTCCATTCTTTATTTGAGGGACATCTAGATGTTTTCTAGTTTCTGGCTACTAAGAATAAAGCTGTTATGAATATAGTTGAGAAAGTGTTCATGTGGTAGGATGGAGCTTCCTTTGAGCATATGCCCAGTAGTGATATGGATGGGTCTTAAGGTAGGTCAATTCTCAATTTTCTGAGAAATTGTCATAATGATTTCCAAAGTATCTTAAAAGTTTGCTCTCCCACCAGTAATGAAGGATTGTTCCCCTTGCTCCATATTCCTGCCAGCATGAGCTGTCACTTGTGTTTTCTTGTCTTAGCCATACAGGCAGGTATAAGATGGAATCTCAAAGTCGTTGATTTGCAATACCCTTCACAATAGCCACAAATAATATAAACTATCTTCGGGTAACTCTAATCAAACAAGTAAAAAACTCCTATGACAATAAATTTAAGTTTTTGAAGAAAGAAATTGAAGAAGATATTATAATATGGAAACATCTTTCATGTTCATGAATTGATAGGATTAACATAGAAAAAATGGCCATCCTACCAAAAGCAATCTACAGATTTAGCATGATCCCCAGTATGATGTCAACACAATTCTTGACACATCTTGAAAGAATAGTACTCAACTTCATATGGAAAATAATAAAAAAAAACAAAGATAGCTAAAACAATCCTGTACAATAAAAACAAAACAAAACAAAGAAAAACTTTGGTGGTATCACCATCCTTGATTTTAGGTTATACTACATACAGAACATGATAGATTTTCATATTTGCAAATATATATATATATATATATATATATATATATATATATATAGAGAGAGAGAGAGAGAGAGAGAGAGAGGAAATGATCTCTTTTCTTCCACTATCCACACTTTCTATTAGAGTTCATGGTACCACCACAGATAGCTGAGATACAGTTAAGACAAAAGTAATTCTACCCCACTTCAGGGACAAGAGAAAGTTATTCTTTGTACTTATCTTATATAGGCTACACATTTGTATCCTTAGTAAATCTTTACCATCAATTCAGAATATTTCTGTGTTGAACTGAAGAAGTTAATTGAACTTGGCTAATCATCATATTTAAAAATGTTGAATTTGTGAATTAAATTTAAAAATCTGTAACAAATATCTAATTTTAGGAAGGTAAATCCTTTCCTTTCAACATATTTCCATTTCCATGTAGAATTAAGATACTCCTTAACTAGCCAACTAAATAAAATAAATAGAAATGTCATGTAATAAAATTAATAGACCTGTTATGCAAAATGCTTTCTCACATTTTAAGAGAGTCTATGTTTTCATTAGTTTCTACTAATATTTAAAAGAGAAATTTGCTTTAGTCACATATGAATGTCAGGAAATGCTAACATCATGCAAGAATAATTTTCATAATTGAAAGACAAGTAATTCTATGCTGACAAATTACAAGATTATTAAAATGCAAATGATTTTTAATAAAAACAGTAAGCACGGAGATGTTCAAATTGTCATTCTATTATTGCTGGTGTAGCATTTATGTATAGAACCCGTGCAAATATTACACTATATTTAATCTCATTTTTTACCTTTTATTAATTTTTACTTTCAGTACTTTTTGCAGAGTCTTGGGTAGCACATATTGGCCTAGGATTTGGAATCCTGCTTCAGCTTCTCTTAGGCTAGAGCTTTGGGTGTATGCCAGTAAATCAGTAAATAAATATTAAAACGTTAAGTCTATTTTAAACTGACTTTCTATTCCCTAATGTCCTTATTTTTCTCTTTGAGGATTGAAGAAGAGGGTGTAATCGACTTGTTAATTGTTCAATGAAATAGATTATTTTTGATTTTCAGTACTGTCTTCCCAATACAGATTATCCATGGAGAAGAAGAAAACAAATTAACATATTTTCTGAAAATCATTTGTCATTGGTTGTAGACTCAAAAACTGTATTATTTACTAAACTAGTGTTGCAAATTTTATGCAAATTAAATGGATGATATACCAGTATCAGACTGAGTAATAGGACCTCCTGTATGCTAAAAATCAGTGAGGCTTTTTAAATTACCTTGTTCACTATTAGCAAATTGTTTATCTATTATATTATGAGAATATCTGGCCTAATAAAATTCTTTTGGTCCTTTTTATAGTGAAGTGTTTATAGAAAGGCAATCACATACACACTTTGGGACTTGTTAGTCATTTAGATATCTGTTCTGAATTGAGACATATCATCTGCACAAGTGTGGAAGGCTTGGATTGGTTTACTATGCCCTATGATCTGAAACAATTTTCTCAGACCTTTAGATTTTGAATAGTTAGGTTTATTTTTCTCTTTTATGAACACTGAATACTTAATATAGCTGTTTCTTCCATAAAGCTTTGCTTCAGTTTGAACATTGCACTTAGTCCAGGCCTTTGCTTTTAAAGAAAGAATGAATGAGCATTGCAAAGAAGAAATGGTTGCTGCATAATTGAGCTTGTTGAGTGTGAAAAGACCAAAGAAAAGGCAAAAGTAGTTATCAGGAAAAAAAATGGAACTTGGAGGCTAAGTCATACTGTGATATTCACTGTGTGTGAAACCTGGGTTACACTCAGAATGAAAACACATTCTTTCAGCTGACAGCCCATGTTGGTATTAAGAATGCAGTTTGGGAAAACCATGCTTCTAAGTGATCTGCCTGAATCCAGGCTCCAGGTGTATACTAGTAATGTGTAATTATCCCATTTATTGAAGAAGCGACGGACGCCCAGAAAGCTTGGCTAGCACACTAACCTGACTTTTCATTTCCCATATGAGGAGTCCCAAAAGCAGGAGGGTGAACAATACAGAAAATGTGTGAGTTCTCTTACAGCAATGACAGACTTAATCAAGCTGCTTTTAAGCAGCAAATGTGAGTATTCTTAAAATATTAATGCCTGCTTCATCTCATCACTGCTTCTTTAATCAATTCCAGTTAATTAAGCACTTTACAAATCCATATTTGTATATGTTATATATTACTGATTTTGAGTACATAAATAAATATATATATATATATGATTTAGAAAAAATCCTCAGAAAAACCCATCTCTGCAATACATGATGAATTCTGTTTAACTACACACACACACACACACACACACACACACACACACACACACACAAACTTACATACAAACATATATATGGAACTAAATGACCCATTTCTGTTCATAAATTCCCATATGTATACTTTACAAAGCCTATTAAAACAACCTTCTCTTTCATAATAAATTTTCTTCAGTTTTTACATGCATGGAATCTTGGTTCAATCTTATTTGTGTAGTGACAGTGAAAAGAAAAATATCATTGCTAATCCCTTCTAATCTTTTTTTAAGATTTGAGATTTGGGAACATTTTAGTTATTAAAATTTGTCACTCAAACTTTATATATAGCTAACTTAACATTTACATAATCTTCTATGTCTCGGATATTTAGATGGGAAAACTCATTTAAAAAATAAAGTAATGTTTCAGTTATCTCTTCAAATAAAAGTTGAAACAAGGTTACTGCTGATTTGAAAGTCTCTTCCAACTTTAATAGTCAGAAAAGTTTATGACTAATGACTAAAAAGAATATCAAAGCTAGAGGCACTGTTTGGAAAATGCCTCCCAAAGTTTGGGTCTTAAAACTTGGACCCACTAACAAGAATGCTCTGTATAATTGCTCTGTATGATCAAAAGTGTCCATAGTTTGGAAGGTATTTTGTTTACTATATGATAAGTTGAGGTTCTAAGTTGAGGTTCAATTCTATAAGCATTCTTCCACACATTCTGATTTTCAGGCACTGTGGGGGAAGTAAAACATTACATCAAAAGGTTGTCTTTACACAGAAGAATAAGTCAGACTTCCCAGAATGTTTAATGTGGCCTTTGTGTAATTAAATCCTATGTAATGTTCACAACAGCGAAGGTGCTCCTGACACACTGGGATTTTGCTTGCAAGTTGCTGATGGTAAGCTAGGTAGAATGACACACATCTTAGAAAGCTGAGCGGGGATATCGCTATGAGTTCAAGGACAACCATGGATACAGTGATTTTCAAAACATTCAAAATGTAGTGAGACAGTCTCTCAAAATAACACTAATAATAAAATTAAATTAATTTGCTTACATTAAGTCAGTGTGAAATTGAATATGTATGTTATTGAGAGAATACAGGTACACACTTATGTACTATATTGTTGGTATCACTGAATTTTTTATTTGGTCACATATTAAAAGATAAAAATCAAACCTTTACCAATGTGTCAAAAGGAAAACAGGTGTCCCCATTCATATAGAGCATATTTACTCAAGGAAAAGGGCTTCTTGGGTTGTTAAGAACCTGAGACAAAATAGGCCATAGATCTTGGGGAAAACAAATACTACTGCTGTGTTAAAGATATGTAATAACTCCTAATGACATTCTGCTACACTCATAGACCAGTGTGTTCCTCAAACATCATCAGAGAAAACTCCCTCTTATAGTAGAAGGGAACATATACAGAGACCTACAGATGGACAATGAGCAGAGACTGAGAGACCTTGCAGCACTTACTTCTAAATAGGATGTCTCTTTTCAAACCTCCCCCTTGGGACTCTGGGAATCCTGTGGGGAGGAAGCAGCAAGAATGTAAGAGCCAGAAGAAAAGGAAGGCAGTAAGGAGACAAGGCCTTCTAAATGTAACAAAGAGGTAGAGAGCGCCCCCACCCACCTTCCCTTATGTTGTTCAGTAACTACCTCTAGATGTCTCATTGTTACTGATCTGGTAAAGCATTTTACAACCATCAATTGTTCATCTTCTTTGTGGTTAATTAGTAGGCAAACCTTCAGTGATATCATATCGATTCATAATTGAAGACTGTTGTTATTATTAATACTTTTAATTAAGTAGAGCTACATACATGTACTTTGGACTGTTGTCCCTTGGAAGCTGTCTATTGCTCACTTTTCTTTGGCATCAGGGCTACTGATTTCTGTCTATATTTTATTACACATCACATAATACTACCTGTGTTATATTATTGCTTTCATGGTAAAGAGGATTCTCGTGGCTTTGGTATTCACAGAAACATTTTCGATATCTTCTTTTATTGAATATATTCTTTTCTGTAAATAACATTTACACTGTGGCCTAAATATTAGTAAGTTAAAGGATCACAATTCTATACATACATACATGCATATATATATATATATATACACACACACATATGTGTACTGTTATTTTTTTATTTTGACCTATATATCTAAATATGCACCTTTAATATTCATGTTGGTTTTTTACCTCATGACTTCCCTTATCCTGAGTTCCAAATCCATATATTAAAGAAGTTAATAGTGGAAACTATTAACAAAAACCAGGAATCACTGGAGAAATTCAGTGAATGATATTAAGGACAAAAACTAGCATTTTTTGTACAGGAAGAAGCAGACATTTGGAGCTCTAAATGTATGTTTGAATTACCCATTTCTATCAAGCTAAAACTATGAGTGCTTTTTTATACTTAGTTTTACCACTTATCCCATGGTGGGTGCTCTGAAAATGCTAAATTGCACAGAGAACCTGTAGTCTCACCTCTAATCTGTTTTCTAAATGATATGCGAAATCACTTATACTAAATATTGCTCAAATTGATGATGTAGTCTCAATATTGAATTTTGAGAGTTTCTACTTATCACAGCAAATTCAAATTTTAATCTTTGGTTTAGAACGACTCCTTAAAAGCTAGTGGTTCATCAACATCCATTGGCTAAATATTTGACAAGGCTTAATCACCTGCATTTTTCCATTAGAAGGTATTTAAGACTTTGATTTTGGAAGTAGCATACAAATCCATCTAAGCAAATTGTGTGTACAGCACACAGAAAACACACTGGCATTTAGTTTACATGATTTGCTTTTATTAAAGCACATTCCCAAGGGTAGCCTTTGTACTGACAGAATTATCAGAGAAAGCAGGGCCTGTGATTGAGAAAATTAACACATCACATAAAGAATTATAAAGATGAAAGAGCTAAATCCGATAATTTCATTCAAAATTGGTGAATTTAACCAATATAATACAAGCAGGAAATGGGTTTTGAATCTGAGAATTAGAAAATTTTAAGAATTATTTAAAAAACAGTGTCACTTTCTATGTACTATTTGCCTAAGAGTTAAAAATACTGTTTAAACTGAGTTTGGTAATACATTTTATCAATATGCATTCCATCTACAAAATTATAATTTTTGTGCTTGGATGAAGTAAAATCGAAACGAGTGTCAAACCAAACATGTTTCAGACTCCATTTAAGCTGCTAGAATGAAGAACCATAAACTGACTAGTTTACGAATAAAAATTTAATAGAGGTTTAATTCTTAAATTTTCTTAGTTGAGAAAATCCAAGGTAAAGCCATTAGCAGATATGGTTTCTGAGTAGGGCCTGCTTGCTCATACATGACATATTTGTGTTGTGTCCCCAACATGAATGGAGAACAAGGTGACTCTTGAGAACATGAGCCTCTTTTGTATGGATATTACTTACCTTTAGGAAGGTTCTTCCCCAGGATATATTCATATTCCAGAAGACCACAGCTCTTTTTACAGGCTCGTGGGGCTTAGGCTTTTCACATATGTTGTAAGGATGAAAATATTCATATCTGTTTGTATGTTTGTAACCTTGCCGTGCTAGGGCACCTCATGAGCATTGTTTTGAGATCAAAGAAAACACACAAACATACCAAGACCCTAGGTTTACTGAAACTCATTGGTAGACATGGCCTTGAAGTGAATGAACCCAGAAGTACAGGAAAGATAGGAAACTTACTTTGGATCCAGTAACAACCAGCTAGTACAAGAACTTTAACCTTTTCATAGTGTTCCTTTTTAACTGCACTGTCAACTTTAAGGTCAGGGAGGTCTTATGCATGACATGAGAAACTCAGGGACATTGTGAGCATAGTTTGCTTTGCCCATTTATTGACTCATTTGAAGGAATTCCTTGTATTGTTCATGCATAAGAAAGGGTCTCTTCTAGAGAACACTAGTAGTTTTCCATATCAACAGCCCTCCAGAAAGCTCTTATCAGCACATTCTGGTGTCTATTTGCTTCTGTTGTTCCCTTTCACTTCCAAGAATCTTGAGAATAGAAAGATGCACTTCAGGACATGTTAGTAAACGCCCTCATTTTCTCAAAGACCATTCACCGTGGTAAGATTTCTTTGTGAATTTTTATTATGTTTGCAAATGTAATTGTTGAACATTTATTAATATTGCATCATTTGAAAGAAGTACAACCTACAATCAGAATTTTACTCATTATAAAAAGTTACGGAAAACTCTTTATAACTTGTCCTTTTGAGATGCTGGAGAGATGACTCAGTGGTTAACATCATTTAATTTTTTTTTTCCTTGGGGAAGTAAATTCAAGCCTAAGCACATACATCAGATGGTCATGGCTCTCTAACTCTGATTCCAGAGAATCATTTGCCCTCATCTGGCCTCCATGTACACTGCATTCACAAGGCATATATACATATGCTCAGACACAGAACATAAATAGAAATAAGATGAAAATTAAAAGATAAATCATTTAACACAATGAAAGATCATTTGTACCTGCCAAAATAGACCCCATGATTTGTATTTGTATGAATTAAATTATACTAAAGTCAGTGACCACATCAAATATAAAAGTGTCATATTTGGAATATGAAATGAACATCATTTGATAATTGCCTTATTATTATATGTAATCAAATAGTATTTACAAAGATAATATTCTTATTAATTCCACACCACAATAGGTTCAATCCATATGCCCCTATGTATATCACACACACACACACACTTCTACAGCACTATCCCTCACCATCTCAAGGAAGATAGTGAGGAGGTGCAGGTGCCAAAGGGCTGCAGTAAAGATGACTGGTATTTAAAGTTTGTGTGTGTGTGTGTGTGTGTGTGTGTGTGTGTGTGTGTGTGTGAATGAATACTGTCAATGCACTTTAATATTAAAAGCACCATTTTTATTTTTTTATATATTCTAGTATATGAGAAAAAAATAATTGGGCCAATAATGTGTCACAGAGCTGAGAAAACAAACAAAGGGGTAATAAATCTTGGTGCAGTCCTAATCTGTTGCAGGTAAATAAGTTATCTGTAATCATCACATGCTTAACATCTGTCTGGAGAGTTAGTGTTCCTATTGCACAGAGAGTTACCTGTGAGATGGCATTTAGCTGGGTTATATAATCATTTCCCCATAAACAAACACATCAAAACTCTATGCCATACACCAAAAATACAGACAATTTATATGCACATCATGTTTCAGGAAAGCTTGGGGTTAGGGAGGAAAGCACCAGCCTATACCATTTAAAATTTGTTTCAGGGTGTAGTTAAATTGCCTCAGAAATCTGCAAACCTGCTGCCTCTTTACCAATTCTTCTCCAAGCTTTTTCCCTGAGAAAGACTAGTTTTAGTTAAGGTGGTTTGTGGAAGGTTGCTATTGTGGTAAACTATGATATTCCTACTACAAAATTCATGTAATGATTACTTTGTTACTGGTGTCCAGCAGCCTAGTCTATTTACCCTCCTTCTCAATCTTTTAATTTTTGGGGTAGCTTTGTGATGTACTTTATATAATGTGCTGTGGTAGAAGTGAGTGCCTGTTGCAGCTTTCAGGGTACTGGACAACAAAGCCTTCACTATGTTTCCATCCTTCCACGTGGAATGCTTCCCTAAGAACCTCATTTGAAGAAGGCTTCATACCCAGAAGTAAATGGTCAACATAAGATTAATAGTATGTTGGTAGGATTTTTTTTTTCATAATGCTTTGTTGGGCTATTTTTATGTTACTGGTCTTTAGTTTACATATCTTGGTTTCCGATTTTGTGTTTTTACGGGTATTTGTGTGTGTGCATGTGTGTGCATGCCTGTGTGTGTGTGTGTGTGTGTGTGTGTGTGTGTGTGTGCATAACTGTGTATCTCTGACTTTGTGTGTATATGTGTTCCTCTTCCTCTTGCTTTTTGTTTTTTTCTCTTGGTTTCATTTTGTTGTGTAGCTAGAGTTTTCCTGCCTGGCCCACAGTCAAGACAAATCTCTGTCACCTGCCAGTCCCATAGCCGCTCAGACCCAACCAAGTAAACACAGAGACATATTGCTTACAAATTGTATGGCCATGGCAGGCTTCTTGCTAACTGTTCTTACATCTTAAATTAATCCATTTCTATAAATCTATACCTTGCCACATGGCTTCGTGGATTACCGGTATCTTCATATGCTGCTTGTCATGGTAGCGGCTGGCAGTCTCTCTTTGCCTTCTTGTTCTTTCCTCTCTCCTCTCTGTTAGTCCCGCCTATACTTCCTGCCTGGCCACTGGCCAATCAGTGTTTTACTTATTGACCAATCAGAGCAATTTGACATACAGACCATCCCACAGCATTATTATTTTTTTTTTGCAGGTTTGTTTGTTTAAAAAAACTGAAAGAGGTGCAGAGTTGAATGGGAGGGGGAGTGAGTTGGATCTGAGAAGAGACAAGGGAGGGAAAACCATGATCAGAATATAGTACATGAAAAAGTAATTTCAATAAAATAAAAGAAGTCCATGTGAGGTAGGCAAACCTCTTGGTGAGATATCCTAAGCCTCCTGAAAGGAATAGGCTATTTCAGGATATACCTACCACCAAAGACTGAGTGGGAATGTGACACTATTATGGAGTGTCTGGTGCAGCTCAAGTTTTAAGTAAATGTGAATGTTCATATGCAATAACATCAGCTAAGGTAAAAACAACAATGGAACCAGTTAGATACCTGCAAAGATGGTAAGAACTTGTTGGTCCTGGTTGTTTTACAACTAAGTATTGACTAAATTGTTGCATGGTAGAAAGAGATAGTGGAGAAAATTGTAGAGATTCACAGAGGTTTCCTAGTGAGTACTTACTCAGGGTCTGAGAATCTGAGCTTGCTTTACCCAGCAGGGCTTCGTAAGGGGATGATTTGACCACAGGCATAATTACCAGGTGTTTGAAAGGATCTACACTTGTCTGTGTGGTGTGCTTTGATCTAGCAAGGGGGAAGTCTTTTGCCCTGCCCCTTGGCATTGTTATAAAAAGCCCTTTTGAACAGATAGAAGGGACTGTCGTGTTTTGATCCAGGTCCTCCCTAAGCTATCCTGTGTTTCTGTCTTTCTCCTCTTCACTATCTTCCTATCCAAAAGTCTCTTATCTCTCTCTCTTCCTCATAGGAACCATTTTAAATGGTGGGAGCTGGCCTCCAACAGAAAATGTAACCTGAGTGTGGGATGGTTAGTGATAACTCACATATAAGTTTGTAAAGTTAAAAACGTAAGAAATATGAAGACAGGAAAAGAAATTTTAAGCTGTGGGAAGGTAGTCAAAAAGGCCAGTGAGGAAACGTAAACCAGAGATAAGATCAGAAAAATATGAGTTGCTAAGTGGTGGAAGAGATGTTAAACTCTTGCTGGTAGTACACTGGAATCTGAGGACAGCCCTCTGACTCTGGCTACAAAGATTTTCTCGAAGAATGTATAGATAACCCTTTCTTATGTGTTTATTTGTCTGTTTAAACTTTGTATGATAAATGGAAGAAAGTTGGGATAATCTAAAGAAAGGAAAGACCATTCAGTTTGCAAGCAGAATTTAAAGGAAGCAGAGAAAATTCCATATGTTCATTTTTATAGTAAAAATAAATCAATGTTTCATACTGAGGTCTTCCCAGCAAAGTGCTTTCAAGATAAAATTGGGTTTTAGGTGATGAAGATTCAAACACCCACTCTATGGAAATTTATTAAAAGTATAAAGGATTCCTCTTCTGCACTCACAATATCAGGTAAAGCACAGGTGCACAGAGTAAAACCGTCCCTATATGGATGCTGTGTAATAATAAAGAGTATGTGCAAATATCTAACATACTATTTGGGTGTAGCTTAGCAGATCTTACTCATTAAAGAAATGAAATTTTTAGACAAATAGTAGACACTAAGATTGTCAAGGATTAAATATTCATTCTCTTTTCTGTATGCACACTCTTCTTCATAATGTTCCTTACATCCAGGATTGTTAGATGGTTTTCCAACATCCTGAAGTCCACACTGGGCTGTGATTGCCTTTCCCCAATGGCATGTGTTAAGGTGGACTCTCACCAAACACCAGCAACCCTAGCATCATGCACTAGTATTATGTGTACAAGTTTACCATGAAGAGAAGAAGTATTCTGAAAGGAGCATAAATAACTGCAATAAATACTTAAAGCAATGAACAACTGATGAATATTTAGTATGGGACTAATTCAGACAGACTGGATGTTTTATCTTGAAGATGGGAGGAGCACAAGTCTTCTAACTTTAAACTTTTACTATTTCAGGGTTCTATTGACGAGTCTCAGCTGAACACCTATGCTTCTTCCGAAATGTTTACTTTTGAATCACAAATTGAGAACAGTATGCACACTGGAGTTCTTAAAGTAGTGTTTATGAAAACCGTAGAGAACCACTGCATCTATCCCAGAAATATATATCAAGATAGCAAATACAATCATGGAGAGAATTATACAGTACCTAAAATAGTTAGAAATGAAACTAGCAAGACCTGATAATTTACTGAGTATTTGTTTAACAATAGTTGCGCTATTTGATTTATTCAGATTATTTGATTCCTTTGGATTTCTAGATTTCAATGCACAAGGATTAGATGAGTCCTCCAAAGTGCCTGGCCAAGGAAATTGGAAACTGCCTAAGAGCCTGAGAAAACAATTTTGCCAAATTAGTTTGAAATTGTTCCATTTCTTGACACTGGTATAATTCTCAGGACTGTTAGATCTATCTTATCTTGTGATATTTGGTTTCTATGGATTTATATAATGATTTAAAAAAATCCATACAGAACTGACTGTTCTCCAGTCTGGAGGAAAAATTTATATTATGTATATTATATTTGTAGACAAAATAGATTCCCCTATTGAGATACAAATGTTTACTTATTAGTGGAACTAGACCCCAGAAAAGGTGGTTGATGCCCCATGCTATACACATAAGCCTAACGCTACCTTATTCATGGTTTTACTTTATCTTACAGTGTGAGGAAATTATACAGTCAATGGTGTTGGGCCTCTAAGACATCAAAAAAATCATGTAACACTTTTGTTCAGGTTACCAGCAACTTTGAATGACTCCAACCACCACCACCCTTTGAAGTGTGTGTGTGTGTGTGTGTGTGTGTGTGTGTGTGTGTGTGTTTGAACGTGCGCACAAGTGCATATTAAAGTTCTACCCTTGCTAAAATTCTTCCAGAATTATCTTCCCTAAATGTTTGTTTCTGAAACTAAACTCAACTGCTATTTATGAAGAATGGAGAACAAGGTCCTTTAAAAAGATAACGAGGAAACAATAACTGGAAAAGGACAAGAGTGACATTTATTTTTAGCCTTATCATCTCTGTACTTTCCCTGTACTGAGAACTGGAGCCAGGATCTTACATTCACTGAAAAAGCAGGCTATCAGTGAACATCACCAAACTCTTTGTAATGATTTCTAATATGGAAGTCCAGGTAAATAAAAATTCTGAATTTAAAGCTTTTTTTCAAGTTTTATGTGTTTATATTTATCAAGATTATAGTAAAATTATGAAGGTAACAGAGTTTTATTTTTAAGCTTGAGTCAAGTTTTTTAAACTATCAGACATCTGATACTTATGTACCTTTTGTAAAAGTTAACTTTAATAATGATTTATAGCACAGATCTTAAAAGGTTTTATTAATAAAAAGAAATCTGGAGCTGGGTATTGGGGTGAATGCTGGAAGATCAGACAAGTAGAACAAGCCACAGCCACCTCACCTTGCCAATTCCTCAGTTGATCCTGTTTCCTCATACTGGAAGTCTGAGTCCTCATCCAGAATGAATCTCAGCTGGACTGCTGCTAAAAGCCTGAAAGCTTAACCAGGCCTAGTTCCTCGTCCTCACACCTTAAATAACTTTCTGCTTCCTGCAATCACTTCCTGGGATTAAAGGCTCTTGTTACCATGCCTGGTTGTTTCCAGTGTGGCTTTAAACTCACAGAGATCCAGGTGGATCTCTGCCTCTGGAATGCTAGGATTAAAGGTGTGTGCTACCACTGCCTAATCTCTATGTTTAATATTAAGGCTGTTCTGTTCTCTGACACCCAGATAAGTTTATTAGGGTGCACAATATTTTGGGGAACACAATATCACCACAATGATTCATATTTGAGTATACATTATTATATTTAAAATAACTCATCAGAGAAAAATTTCATTTCCATTAGAGATATGTACACTCCAATTCATGGAACAAATATAGACTATCGTTCTGATTTGCAAGTGACATTTTGATGAACTTAGCTAATTTATTTACACATGATCTATGGTTGTGTCCATGACTCACTGAGAAAGCTGAATTATTATAAGTCAGGTTGTATGACTCAAAGCCTAAAGCATCCATTATTTATCTTACAAGGGATGATTTTCAGACATTTTTATTTAATATGCAACAAAGTTGACAAAACAAAGGAATTAAATGAAAAATAAAGAGGGGTGTTTACAGGATACAACTGTAGTGATGAGACTCAAAATCAGAGAAAGAAGAAAGTAAAGTGTGACACTAGTTAGTCTTATTAAATAAAAAACCCAAGTCAGATAGTAGGGGTGAAAGGTGAAAGATCAGAGAAGCAGAGTAAATATCACTGACATCTTACCTCTAAGAAATCTTATCTCTACAAAATTTCAGACCAAATAGGGTGATCCTGTCTCTAAGAATCCTCAGACTGAATGGGCCGAGAACCTGTCTCCACCTGCTTTATAGTTCTGTCTCCACTTCCCTGAGTGCTGAGATTAAAGGCATGAGCCTCCCATGTGCTGGGATTAAAGGTGTGAGCCACCACTGCTGGGTTCTGTTTCTCTTTTAGACTGTTCAATCACATGTAGCCCAAGGTGGCCTTGAACTCCTAATCTTCCTGCTTCCTCCTGACAAATGCTGGGATTAAAGGTGTGTACTATCATTGCCTGGCCTCTATGGTTAACTAGTGGCTAGCTCCCCGCTCTGATCTCCAGGTAAGCTTTATTTGTCAGAGCACAAACAAAATGTCATACAGCAAGAAAGAATGGGTTAAGAGTGGTATATGCACTTAGAAGAAGGAAAATAGTACTCACTGATATGCAGCAAACACACACACACACACACACACACACTGGGTAGGGGTTTGGAGAAACTTGGTGAAGAAAACACTGGTTGTTCTTAGTTTTTTCTGTCATTTCCTCCATGAATCCCTCTCAATGTTCCTGAAAATTGCTTTTTTCAATGTTTGTCTCTGAAATTATCTATACATATTTCTTAACTCTTAAGTACAAGTATTGTCAGTAGTTACTCTTAGAACTTTTGGTGTTTACTTTTTTCTGTGGAGATAAGAACAGAAATCTTTTCACTCCAGAATAGACACCAGTGACAGACTGTAGCAAGAATCTTAAAAGGTCTTATTAATAGGAACAAGCCTGGAGCCAGGTATTGGGGTAGAAGCTGAAAGATCAAAGAAACAGAACACAAACCACAGGTGACCTTACCTTGCCAACTTCTCAGCTGATCCTGTGTCCTCGAACTGGAAGCCTCTGAGTCCTCACCCGAGTAAATCTCAGCTGAACTGCTGCTAAAAGCCTAAAACCTTAACAGGCTCTAGTTCCTGGTCCTCAAGCCTTATATACCTTTCTACTTCCTGCCATCACTTCCTGGGATTAAAGGAATGTGTCACCATACCTAGTTGTTTCCAGTGTGGCTTTGAACTAAGAGATCTGAATGGATCTCTGTCACCAGAATGCTAGGATTAAAGGTGTGTATGCCACTATTTTCTGGCCTCTATGTCTATCTGGTGGCTGTTCTGTTCTCTGACCCCAGATAAGTTTATTAGGGTGCACAATATATTGGGGAACACAATATCACAAAAGATCAATAGAATGTTTCCCCTCAAGCCTACTAGCTTGGTGAATGAAGCAATAGCAATGCCATTATGGGTGATTATTTATATGGTTGTGGAGCATTGACCTACAGAAGGATGAGCAACTTACAGATGATACACATCAATAAAAACACATGTCTCCTCCGACCTAGAAACTGTTAACTGCTTATATATCTTCTTGAAAAGGAACATTCTGATTCACAGCTTTCTTTGCCCACTCTTGAACTGACTCAACTGTCTCATAGGAATTTTCTCAGCCACGAGAAGTGATGTGAATGGTTAGAATATGTTGAAGGTATTTTGTGCATCATCATAACTCCCATGAATTCAAGATATCAATGTCCATTCTATGCTTAGTGGACAGAATATCACAGCATGTATAAATATGCTCATAAACATGGATTTTATACACACTTTTCATTTTTTTTTGAGAATCTTTGTGCCTTTCCTGGAACTCAGTCTGTAGCCCAGGCTGGCCTCAAACTCATAGAGATCCGCCTGCCTCTGCCTCCCGAGTGTTGGGATTAAAGGCGTGTCCCACCACCACCTGGCTTCACACTTTTAATTTTTAAAGTCCATATTATGTCTTTTATGTTACTTAACAATCAACATTGTGGTAATCTATTTATTTTGTCCCTGATTTTAGAATAGAGATCCCATGAGTATAAAGCCATGATCAAGTATATCTTTGTTTCTAATATCAGTATTGTTTTGGGTATCTAATATCAGTTACTGGCTATTCAGTAACTTGTAATTATTTAAGGAGTAATGTGGAGATGAATAAATGAAGCTTCTTAAACATATGTTAGTCTTTGCATCTTTATATTTGTCCTAGCACTAGATGAAAAAGCTTTGATTTCAGAAAAAAAACTATGAAATTAAATTTTACTAATAACACCTCATTCTTGCCCATGTTGTGTAGTTTTCAGACAGATGGCAATTGCAATCCATAATCATCCAAATGTACAAAGTCAAAATGGACACTGTTTAAAATGATCCAGCTTTTGTCTACTTTGAAGTGTTGATTAGAGTTTATCAAAGAAGCATTTATTAAGCATATCAGAATCCATTCTAAAAGCATGCGACTTTTTCAATGCACCGAAGTATCATTTTTAAATTGAGTTATGAATAAAATGATACATAAGACATTCATGTACATAAGAATATAATTAATGAAATTTAAAGAATAGGTATTTGTTTGGATCGAAGTGCTGTGTTTTAAAGAGATCAATACAATAGTATATACACTTTCAGATTCTCTCCATTTTTATCTCTCCCCTCCCCATCCATTCCTTTCCCTGTATTCCTCCCTCACCCGCTCTTTTGCTCATGATATTGGAGATAAACTGGTACTTTATACATACTATGTAAATAAATAAGCACTCTAACAGAGACCTATATATCCTTAGCCCAATATTTACTCTCCTGTAGAAATTTTTCAAAGGTTATTTTTATAATAATTTTTAGGTATCATTTTGAAATTTTGACTAATTATTTGAGAATGTTATGCAATGTATTGGAACTTAATCACCCCCCTCAATCCCTCCCATATCTATCCTTTCCTCCCTCCCATTCTTTCCCACCAAAGTTTGAGGGGTTTTTTGTTTTGTTTTGTTTTGTTTTGTTTTCACTGTTTTTTTCTTTCACCACTGAGTTGAAGTTTTGCTGGCCTAGTAGTTATGGAAGAAAGGCCTGCCCTGGTGAGGTGCTGATCTACCAGGGGTCACATTCTTAAAGCAAACTGACACTTCCTCTTTCAGTATCTATTAAATGTAAATAGCTCCTCGACTCCTGATGGGATTTTATGTCTGCCCTCCATCATCTATGCTGGCATCTTGTCAGGCAGGAGCTGTCATAGGTCTGATGCGTGCTGTCACAATCACTGTGCATAAGTGTGTAGTTGCATTTGTGTGTCTGGAAAACACAGTTTCATTAATGTTATCAACTACCTCCGGTTTTTACAATCATGCCATGCACCTTCCACTAAGATCTCTGAACCTTGGTGTGTATGTGTGTTGGGGGGATGTAATAAGTACAGACAGTGTAGCCCTGAGCAAACCATATTATCTCATTGTTTACAAGTTGAGCAGTTTTTAGGAGTTTTTCTCTGTAAGTAGCTGTCAAAATACTTCTGTGATTATGACTGAAATTCTGCTCTGTTTGTAAAGCAGTAAATACTTAAGAATTATTTTAAAACTATGTCCATTTAGCATAATGATAGTACGGATTCTCTTCTAGTGCTGGTGGCCTATCTATGCACAGGTTCTTGGTCCCTTTAACAGCTACTATTAGGAGTTCTAGCTCATAGAACAGGTCTTAGATACAATTAGGAAATGACTGGCCACTCCTATAAGATCCATGCCACTCTTGCTCCAGTGGATATATCTAGTCAAGCCAGTGGTTGTTGTTCACAGCTGAGTGATACAGAGATTTGCTCTTCTCCTCTGGCAAATGGCATAACATCGTCCAGCACAATGACATTTTGTCAACAGGAATGAAGTTCCAGTTCAGTATTATTCTGATTTCTTCATGTCCTATGAGTCAAATATGTTGTGCATATCTTCTGCAATAAAATCATACTTTCAAAATATCTCAAGTATTGATATTCCCAAGTTTTCTCTCATTTCAGGGTATTGACTTGGAATGTTAAAATATGTATGCTTCATTTTAAACAGTGTCCATTTTGACTTTGTACATTTGGATGATTATGGATTGCAATTGCCATCTGTCTGAAACTACACAACATGGGCAAGAATGAGGTGTTATTAGTAAAATTTAATTTCATAGTTTTTTTTCTGTTTTCTGTTTTTTTTTTTTTGTTGTTGTTGAATAACCACAGTGGTCAGGGATTGAGTAAAGTGTCATTGAGGGAAGGATTTTCAATGGAGAAGAAATAGAATACAGTGATATAAATGGTTAAGGAGGAATTAAATTAATCAAAACCAAAAAGGTTCAGAAAAAAACTATATGGAGGTTTCCATATATACATATATATGTATATGTATATGTGTATGTGTGTGTATGTGTGTGTATGTGTATGTGTATGTGTATGTGTATGTATATGTATATATATACACATATAATAAACAATTTAATGGAGGTACATTACAATGACTGGACAATACTACAACTATACTCCTCATGTTAGGAAATAAAAATCACAGTACCAGGAATGGGTACTTACAGAGTTGTTCAGTGGGTCACATAGCCCCACAAAAATTAATAGCAATTCAAAGTATTTTCACCATTATTTTTCATATAACCTCTAAGTGGCTTGCAAAATTTTTTTGAAATGGTCTAGTAACCAAATTGATTCAATATTTGATTCAAACTTAGGAATTCTTTAATTTAAACTTTAAATCCAAGTATGGTACTTTTTATTGTAAAAAATACATAAATTTATATACTGATTAAGTACACTTTTGCATATTAGTTCTGGAAATATGGTCAATATTAATGAAATTACAATCTAGGCTTCACAGTCAGAACTATAGGACATATTGTAGACATTTCTAAATCTTAAATTTAAAAACTTATTTATTTTGGACAAACCAAACCTTAACCAATTAAATATCATATTAGAATCTACTGTTTAAACTAAATATTTTTCTACAAATTATGCAGCATATTATCTAGTCAAATAATTGCCAGCAGTTAGTATTTGAGTAGTACTTTACAAATGTTCTCCATAGTTCATGGTATTTGCATAATGACCTCATGTTGAGTGAATTATGTGATGTAAGAAATGGAAAGAATGGGTAGTCTAAGTCTTATTTTCTTCATTGATATGTTTGCTACATAACACTTGTTGAAGCAATGCATAAAGATGAATCCATATTTCTCAAATATCTCGTCTAAAATAGATTATACTGTGACTGAGTTCATTGTTTCACAGTAGATTTTCTTCATGGGTAATTTCTTCATCCATTCTTTTTTCCTCACATCTTCATTTCAGTTTTCTGAAAATGCAAACCTTGAAAATGTTCAGTGAGTTTATTTCCCAACCATATGTAAAGTTATACAATCCTAATTATCTTGAAATAATGATATTAACAGGAAATGTCAGTAATCTGAAAATAAATGACTAGATATTACAGATTATCTGTTGGTAGTAAAGTAAATCATTGCCCTCTTCATATTCACCATTTAAATGATAATAAACAAATAATATATTTTATATACAATCATACATAAATTTCAACTATAAATACAAATACAGTGTGCTTATACAATACTCAAACCTGTATAACATGAAATATATCCAGAGCAGAGAGATTACCATAAGTCATTAGTATTCAAGCAGTAGGCAAGAAAATAAATGCATGTGAACTGGACTATTAACTTTCCAGCATACCTTAGCTAAGAAGTATGTATCTGTGTTTATTAGAAGATTATGGTGGTAATTGTGAAAATCCCCTGGATCATAATTGCAGTGGTTGACTGGGGAAATCCCAACTTAGTCCTGTTTTCTAGAGTTACAATTGCTAGCTGTTCTCATTGATTGTCAGCATGTTCAGATTACACACTAATTCCTACAGCCAAGCTATATACAACTGACAGTCGGTGTAATAAGGTGAAGACCACTCTTCAGTGTCATGAGTGAATACTTTTAGGTTTCAAACAAACTACATTCAAATTTCCAGGTCTCCAAACACATGACGTTCTCTTTTCAAAACAAAAGATCATAGAAGAAGTGGTGGGGAAAAAGAGCCAGAAAACTGGGAGTATTCTGAAAAGCTCTCTTTCAGATAAAACAAAGTTTTTGTAGCCATGACCCCACAGTAGCTGTAATTATCAGCATAAGACCTACAAAAGATGCACCCATCAGTATTACATCATGTAAGGGGTAGAACCTGCCCTCCTTAAGTAAATGACACCCCTGACCAATGTTCCTGTATATAACCATAATTAAATGCAATGTGCCACAAATTTTTAAAAAGATACAAACATAGGAGGATGACTTCTGGGGAGAAGAACTCAGTGAGACAGGAAGTGGGTAAGAGGAAATGTTATCAAAGTACAGTTTATATAGTATATAATGAAATAGTGAAAGAATAGTATAACATAATATTAGATCTACATCCAAGGAAGTTATTATTTAGCTTTGTTTAGAAATAATCTTCAGTTCTAAAATTCCTGCTGAGGCTATGTATTTGTGTGCACATGACATGCTGTTCATTTCTTTGGCTAATCTGATATATGTTCATTTCATTAATAGGAAGCAATTAAATGATTTTATCTTTCTCTTATGAGAAGATATTACTGAAGTCAAATTAAATCAGTTACCTTGATAAATAAGCACTTTATTTCAAATACTTATGTATTTTTAATTAAAATGAAAAATCAATGCATTCCATATCATCTCAGAACATAGGTAAATTGTTATTGATTGTCATGTACTTCTAAGGGAATTTCTCATTATTGTCCTAACAGACAGAACTTTCTCTTATAATCATAGGAAACTCTTACATGAATGTCATCAACACATTTCTAGAAATATTTCAAAGAGAAGTTGTTGTTATTTAACTTGGTCTTATATGTTATGTACCATAAATCTATTTAGTTCACTTTTTAGAACACTGAGCGTCTGTTGAAACAACCACTACACTCCAGTTTAAAGTCCCAGTACTAGATATGTATAAACATTTTTTTTCATATTTCTGAGAAATGTTTTTTGATCTTGCCTTCTTTGCTACCAAGTCTCTTTTTTATAATTACACAATTTATAATTTTCAGACTGATTACATCATTCTTAAGCTTATTGTACTTTCCCAAATACTTTCAAATCCATTACCAGGCCTCTAAATCTCAGAGTATTCAGGTCTCTGGTGTCCTAATGTGTTAATTTCTTTTTTCTTTTTTCTGTTGTGATGAAATGTTCTGACAAGCAAGTTATGGGAAAGGAAGTTTATTTATATCACCGATCTACATTACAGTTCATAAAAGCAGTGAAATCACAGCTCCAAAAGCGCGAGGGATCCAGTTACATTGCATTCAAAGTCAAGAAGCAGAAAGTGACAGGTACATACCTACTACTCAGTTCATTTTCTTTATTCATCCTGTCTATGATCCTAAACTGTGAATGGTATCATCCATGGTAGGAAGATCTTCTCACTTCAATTATTATATTCTAGGAAGTCCAGAACAGGAATGTCCAGAAACCCAGGTGATTCAAGAGTTTGTCAAGTTGAAAATTATCACTAACCTACCTATCATTGTAGTCTCAGCCATATTTCATATCTCTTTCCTCCTGAAACTTTTATTTTTCATTTATAATCTTCATCTGGCTTCTTTTTCAGCTTGCTTCAATGTTTCATATTCTATAATTTTCATAATATTTTTATGAATAGCCTATAAGACAGTTCAAATATTCAGGAAACATATTCTAGATAACAGATCAAAGAAAACTGTTAAATAGTCAACAGAAATCCATACTGTGTATGTCTGCTGATCACAATTGTTACCATACATCAAAAAATGATAACTAGAACAATCACAAGCAAAAAAAAAAAAAAAA
>CABHPQ010141503.1:8433-20988 GCA_902168405.1 Peromyscus aztecus
TGTGTGTGTGTGTGTGTGTGTGTGTGTGTGTGTGTGTGTGTGTGTGTATGTGAAATATGCTCTTGTGGAGGCCAGAGGACAACTTTGAAAATCTGTTCTCTCTTTCCACCTGGGGCTGGAGAGGTCTAAATCAAGTCATTGGGTTTTGCTGGCAAGCTGTTTCACCAGCTGAACCATCTCGCTGTTCCCTGGTCCTGTTACACTTATTTCATAGTTCTGAACTGAAGCTCTGCAGCCATTCCTCCCCATCTAAGTCCCTGTTGCATGAGAGCTGAGGAGAGAGGTCCACACAGCAGAGCCCAAGAGGCAACTGGCCAACCTTTTCTGCTGTGTCCTTATTGCACCCCCTGTGGTCACACACAAAGGGCAGAGATGCATTGGATCCAATTGACTTATACAAGGTCAACAGCCAAGTAGCAGCCAGGCAGGCACTCCAGCATGGGATCAGTGAGCTGCTGACTTAAAAGTGCTTTGCATAGCTGTACTAGGTTGCCATGGTGTTGCATAAGCAACTGACACCAGGGAGGAAGTCAGTCACTCAGGACACCAATCCATGCCTCCACAGCCAGCATGGATCCTTGTCCAGAGAGACACTTCCATTCAGTGACTGTGTTTGCCCTAAGCATAAACCTAGGAGCCAGCTGTCCTGCATCAGCCAGTCACAGCCATCATGACCCTCTGTGATCCTGCCTGCTTCGGCTTGGGCTCTACATACTTTGCTCCAAGTGCCTAACTTCGGTGTTCCATTGAATTCTCATTGGTTTAAACATTAGTCTATAGGCATAATTAAGAAGAAATGGTTTCCATCATTTCTGATATGCATAGTCATCCCTGTGTGATAATAAAATAATAATAACAATAAATATGCTGGCATTTTCTATGCTATCAACTGTTCTATCAGGACAGAACAGAGTGCCCGTGACATCAGGCATCCTCCATGTTAGAAGAAAATGTTCTCCATGTACTGAGCCACTGCTTCTGGATTTGGAGATAGGGCATGGAGGAAGGTCATTAAGGTTTGCTGAGGTCCTACAGAATTAGGCAAGTAAACGCCAAAGCACCACCTTTGGTTCTCTCTTCCTTGTAAGAAACCAGCAAGAAAGTAGCCAGGAGCAAGCCAGGGAGAGGCCCTTCACTGGGAATCAGTTTCATTGGCACTGTTGGTCTTAGATTCCAGCTTCCATAACTATGGGAAAGTGTCTGTTGTTTAAACTTCCCAGTCTGCACAACCTGAGCTAATGTACCATTGCACACCCCCTAGCAATGCTGTGTTCTCATGATGAGTAAAGCCAACCTTCTGAGTCTTCATTTTCTTACCCTCAAGAGAAGGGCAACTTGTCCGTGGCAGAGCTGTGCAAGAAGCAGTTGCCAAGCGGAAACTCAAGCAGTTATTGTATCCAGCTCTCTGACAAATTGTCTCATGAGCATGGATGTCTCAGCCCACATCTATATTCTGAATTCCCTTCACCTTTCCCACTATCTAAACATGGCAATGCTCAACCATGTTGATGTCCCAGTAGAAAAGAGGCCTAGTCTACCATCTTCTCATGGCTTAACATGCCTACCAAACCCAGTGCAAGATGGGAAGAGTCCAAACAGAAGAGTGTGGCTGATCTTACTCTCAAAGATGTAACCCAGGCCTGAGGCAAGAAGTAGGTCAAAGGACTGGAATCCAGGAGGAAGTCCTACCTGCATCTATCCATTCTACTAAGTGAAGCCTTAGACCTTTTCACTTCCTCCCAAGGAGGGGATGGGAGGAGGGCCACAGGAGGCAACCTGGTGACCTCTTGCTGTTCTAATTGGTTTCTTAGGATGATAGGGGTGGTATTAACACATAGTTGGACAGTTTTATGAGGAAATTGTTCTCTGAGGGCAATGCAGATATGAGTTAAAGCCCCATGTGATTATGAATTCTAGACAAAGCCGTGATTTGGCCCTTTAGGAGATCTCCTCTTTATCCTGTTGTCCCTCCCTCCTCTCATGTTTCATATTTTTCCTGCTCTTTTACTAATGCAGAAATACTGATGGAGTATGCCTGTAAGGAAGCCCAGGGCTTGGAGTGTAATCTCAGTTGCTAGAACACTTACTTAACATGTATGGAGTCCTGGTTTCTATTACCAGCACCACAGAAAGCATTGTGGCGTTACACATCTGTAATCCCAGCACAGGAGAAGTGAAGGCAGGGAGACAGGAGTTCAAGGTCACCCTTTCCCTAAGCTACGTATAGTACTCAAGGCCAGCCTAGGATCCACGAGACCCCACATCACAAAACAAAAGAAACCCAAACATGGGAGTGAGGGAGGTGGATGTCTTTGTAGTTGAACCCCAACAGCCTCCTCTCCTCTCCGTAGTACAGGGCTGCTCATCTCCTCACTTGCTCTTGAATGAATGCAGTCTGCCTGGAGCTTCAAGTAGAAGCTTCCTCCAGACCTGCCCATTGATATCCTCATTAGCCTTACCAATGGGACCTTATCTCTAAACCTAATAGCCTGCCGACAAACACTGCCCAAGTACCCTAAGCAGTGTCCAAACGTGGATTGGACATCTGGACTGGTCACTAGCTTAGGGGCATGGTCATGGCTTAGATCTAAGACATCATCCCTGTGCTCAAGAGTGGTGAGACACCACTCTTGCTCATCAGTGGTGAAACAGCCCCACCAGTCCAGCTTAGGCAGCTGGAATTTGGACTTAGCCTGGTCCTCATAACACTGGCTTATGACAAAGTGGAGGGAAGGAAGGAGCAGGCCCTTGGCCATGCCAGCCAGCTTTTCCATGGAGGAAGGTGATATGTAATGTCAGCACTAGCATTCTGTTTCTATACCCAGGAGTGAAAGTCATGCTCCAAAGCTGCTGCCTGTCTCCTGTGTCTTGCCTCCTCCAGAGGAAGATTCTCCTCGGCCCTACTTAATTGTGTTCATCACTCAACGTTACTTGGCAAATCCTGCCAGGGGCACACACACTGCCACCCCTTTCTCAATTATGCTCTTTGTGCTGCTAGAATCTGGTTTAAGGCCAGACAATTTTTGATTACAGAGTCAATCTTTGTTTAAAAGTTTGCCACCCCGGGGGAAGTTTCTAGAAAGTTCTTTTTAAACCATGCATTCTCTGGACACCTACAGCTAAAGAGTTCCATTAACTCAGATCGCTTTTGAAGGTACGGAGGAACCACTAGGCAGCTAGGGCAATGTCCCGGCTGGGCTTCAGAGAGAAGAATGGATGCAAGACCAAGAGGTGTGGCTTTGTCTTGAACTAAGCGAGAAGGAATCAGTCCTTTCCCATGACTGTCCTGAACACTGTGCATCTGTCTCCAAGGGTGCTAAAGGTCTCCTATCTCTCTTAACTGCTTAGCCATCTAGCAAGAGAGGACTTCATCTTTCCATTAATGAGATAGGTAACTGAGAGCATGCCCACCTGCTGACAGTCACAGCTCAGACTTAGGTCTTCCACATCCTTGACACTAAACCTCAGATTCTTGAGCTTGGCCCACAGGCTGCTCATAATTTGCAAAGACATGAGACACCAGTGAGTTCTAAAAGCACAGACACTTAGATACATTAACATATGTAAAGAACTAAGGCACCCAACCCTGAACTAGAAATCTCCCTTTAAAAAAGCAGCTAATTAACCAGAAAAAGTTAACTAAACAACAACACAATGAGTAAGTGGCTCAGAAAATTCAGAAATTCAGAAAATTTCTATTGAGTGCCTACTGTGTGTAAGCCACTTTGCTTGGGTACTGGGCAAGTACAGGTATTTCATGCTCCATGCTTGTGGGGCAAATGGATAACACATTGGGTAGAAAGGCTCATGAGGAAAGCTACCATGAAGAACAGTGTGTGCTAGGAAGACACTGTGGTACAGTGGAAATGTTAGAAAGTTCAGGAGCTCAAGGCCAACCTTCCCCTCAGCTACAGAGTACTCAAGGCCAGCCTGGGATATGTGAGACCGCATCTCACAAATCAAAGGAAGCCAAAACATGGAGAAGGTAGAGGAACAGGCAAATGGAGAGACACATTGTATTGGATAAGAGATTGATCAGGTGTGTGTGTGTGTGTGCGCAGAGACAGAGGTTGATGCCAAGTCTTCCTCAGTTGCTCTCCACTGTATTCTTTGAGACAGTGTTTCTGTTCCAATAAAGCGTAATTTACAGCAGTGGGCTGTAGTCTGTAGCCTCTGTACTAGCTCATCCTGACACATCCCCCGTGTTTCAGATAATGGCCTTGTTCAGAACACACACTATGACTCCTTCAGCCCATGTATCAGATTTTGGTCCCCTTAGGGGGTCAGTCTTCAAGATCCCAGACAGACATTCCCAATGCTCTTTGATCTCTCTCCTCTGCCCTTGAACAGTAACATCCTATGTATCCCAGTGGGCTCCTTTCTCCAGCCTTCGTTTGTAGCTTAGATGCAGTTTATGAAATGCAACTCTTCCATCAGACTGTCCTACAAGAGCCAGCCAAGAAGGGAAAGACACCTGGCTTGCAGGCTCATGTCTTTAGTTCAGTCCAGCCACCTGCTGTAAAAGTCAACCAGAGCCAACCGTCTCTGTGGAAAGCCATCATTAATACCTGATGCTCATTAGCACTACAGTTCACCCTGTGCCACCATCCTCAGCCAGAATCAAAAAGGTTAACAACACTGATGCCAATGCTCATTGGCTTCAGCTGTTGTCCCAGATCTCTGTGCACACACACACACACACACACACACACACACACACACACACACACTTCACACTTCTTGGCTAAATAGTCAAGTTTCTGGCTAATGCCTTAGTGTCTTAAAATGCTCCTAGATTTCCCAGAGTAGCCAGACCTATGTCTCTGTGCTTCTTTCTATAACTTGGTAGGTCTTATGTCTCTGGTCCCCTACTGCCCCTCTGCCTCGATGTGTGCAAGCTCCTCTCCTGTAATTGGTCTCTGGAGTCTGCTGCAGTTTGCAATGTCATTTCAAAGAAAGAAAGAAACACTTTTTAACCAAAGTGTTAAAAACCAAATGCATTTTAATGACATGTCAGTTTCCAAGCCTCTCTACTTATTCATTTGTTCGTTCATACTATCGAGTCAACTCTCACTTGCTTAGTGCAGACCTGCGGTGTGCCTGATATTTGCCTGACCCTAAGACCCTTGCCCTCAAAGAACACACTGGTCAGGCCATTAAAGAATTATACCTTTATGACACTGTTGCGAAAGAAATTTGCATGTATATTAAGTAAAATGGCATTCTAAGGGGGCAGAGAAACTTCCCTGGAGAATTAATTACCTTTGATGTGAGAGTTGAAATAAGAGGAAATAACTGAGTGACAAATGAATGGGAGGGCTGTGTTCCTGGCAGCAGGGGCTGCACATCCAAAGGTCCTCAGGCAGGAGAGAATACAAGTCACACAGACAGCAAATGAAGAAGGCCTTCCTTCAGTGACAGGATGTGGCGACGGGAATAGCCAACAGAATACAACCAGAAAGAAAGGTAGTCAGACCATAGGGGACCTTGAGATCTATGTTAAAGACCAGAGTTTATTCTGACAGCACCAGAAGCCTTTGGAAGTTTCTTTTTTTAAATTGTGAAGTTCCATGATGAGAGTGCCTCAGTGATCATTGTTTGGCAGGAAGGAGAAGGGTAGGAAAGAAAAGGAGAGAACTTTGCCAGTCTCCAGAGGAGGAGAAATTGCAGAACATTGTGTGTGTCTGTCTGTGTGTGTGTGTGTGTGTGTGTGTGTGTGTGTGTGTGTGTGTGTGCTAGCCCTGGCTATGCAGGTGGATAAGTATGGTGTATCTCAGGTTGTGCAGATGGATAGGAATGGTGTATCCCAGTCTAAGAAAGGGGACAGGTACAGTATATCCCAGGATGTACAGGTGGATAGGTACAGTATACATATAGATACATACCATATAGCACAGGCTGTGCTGATGGGGGCAAACAGTATAGCTGTACTCTACATCCTGTTCTTTCCTGGGATGGGATTATCTGTAGCAGCTGATATTTTATGCACCTGTTCCCAAATTTAAAAAAAAAATATTAAGCCGAACCTAATTTTTTTTCCTCCCGCCTGCCCCTTTCTGAACAGAAACAGAGGAGGAGTGGCTGGGGTGGGGGGCAGAGGGGAGGTGGGGGGAGGGAAAGGGAGAAGAGGAGGGATGGGAAACTGCAACAGGGATGTAAAACAAATGAAAGCATTTAATTAATAAAAAGAAAAGATAAAATAAAATCACTTGGGATATAACAAAGAAATAAACTGTCTCTTTATATGCAGATATTAAATTTTTATAGTATTTCTCAAAAAAATTTTTCTTTCCTCCCTGAAAGGACTTCTCAAGAGCTCAGGCCACCAGGGAAGTATAACCAAGGATGAGTTTACATAGACAGGGTCCAAGTTCAAGTTTCAGATATCTGTCACATTCACTGGCTGTGCATCCTTGGGCAAATTCCTTTGCCACCCTTTGCCTCAGTTTGCTCATCTAAGAATGGGATAAGCCTAGTTACTCACCTCTGCTTTTGCTGTGAGAATTAAGCTGGCATGCATGAGGCACCTGCTTAGCTCAGAGAGGGGTAGTCAGCAAGTGACACTCCGATGATGTCTCAGAGTGACAAGCCTACTATGTCAGCAGGTCCTCAAGGGCAAAGAACACATCTGTTTCACCCACCATGATGCCTTCAGTGCCTGCTGCTGCACCTGGCACTTCTGTGTGCCACAGGAATGAAAGCAAGCAGGAGCCCCCTGGGTTCTCCTTACCACCCCATAGTGACTTTGGTGACTACTGTCTCAGTGGTGGAAGAGATGCTGATGGGATGTGTTACTGCACGCAGAGTTAAAGCCAGTGTTAGTGAAAACATCCCTGAGTTGGGGACCCACAGATTTGTCTTTACTTAATTGTCCTTGCTAGAGGCATGTTCAGATCTCACCACTAAAAACAAAGGACATCAGAAGAGCCAGAGGGTCCATTTCAAGAGAACAATGAGCCGTGCTGGCTTCCCATAAATCCTGCAGTTGGCTCAGCTGCTTCTCTGCTTAGCTAGCAGAGCCTGAACAGTGCCTAGAAGCCCACCAGGGAGCCCAGCGAAACACAGGGACCTCCTGGCATCAAACCTGCCTAGCTGCTTGCAGGCTTTATGCAGCCTGAGACAGAGTCTGAATCCCACACAACCCCTTGATGTCCTGTAGTAGGTGCTCATCAGTTCCTATCCTCTGAGAGACAGGACATCAGCTGCCCACCTTCCCTTCAGTTTCCATTGATTAAACCAAGTGGTCCTCTGGCCTCTGTATTCAAGAGGGCCCGAGTTCAGGTGGTCTGATCCAACTCTCTATTCCTGTTTATAGGTAGTCTGTCTAGCAGGGGACATGTCCTTAAGTCTTTCTTTGCTTCTTCATCTGTAAAATGGGTTTAAACAGCAGCACTGATCTCAGGAGGTTGTTGGGAGGGTAAAGGAGGGAATGTACATTAACAGTCTGGAGCATATTAACATTATGCGTTACTGCTGTTGCTTTCCCTGTGGCTCAGTTGCCCTGGTACTGAGAAGCTGCATTTTCCCTGCTGTAGGAGAGCCTCATGCTGCCGACCTTAGATGCTGTGAATATTGAGCTCATCATGTATGTCACATCGGCATGCTATGCATGCTGCACCATGATCATTATCACAGCTGTGCACTGGTGGCCTTTTTTCCATTTTGAATTGTTTAGGTTCAACTACTCTCTATTTGTTGTGGCAAAGTACACACAACATAAAACCCACTTCATGACATTTAGAGCCTTCATTGTTGTGCAGCTAGCATCACCTCTAGTTCCAGACATTTTAATCACATCAAACACTGGTACCCATTTATCAGCCCTTCCCAAACCCTGGAATCCACCAAGATTTGGTTACTGGATATTTCATGTTAACCAAAATCATATATGTGGTATTCTGTGTCTAGCTTCTTTCACTTGATGTAACATATTCAAGAGTAATCCATGTTATACCAGTTATTTGTATTTCATCCCATTTATAGGTGAATAATATTCCATTAAATGGCTATACTACAATGTGTTCATCTGTATACACTGATGGATGTTTGGGTTGTTCCCACCATTTGAATAGTGCTACTATGAATATTTGCATAGAAGTTTTGTTTGCAAGCATGTTTCTTAATTCTTTTGCAAAGTATATTTTAGTATATGTAGCTTGGCTACCTAAGAGGAAAAAGGATGAACAGTAAGAAAATAATGTAGGAAGAGAATGATTTCAACTCCCCCACCCTGTAGAGACCTAGCTTCTGGGATGCTTGTGAATATTCACAATGTGTGTCACGCATATACACTGTGTATGCTACACCATCTGTGGTCATGATTGCAGGACCCACCCCAGAGGCTGGACTCAGGTTGCTTCTTAGACTCTTGACATTTCAAAGAATACCATGATTTCCTTAATGTCTGTGTCATAGCATGGTATGCTGGGGCTGGGGGAATGGAGCCAGCCATCCTTCTTCCTCTCTCAGAACCAAGTAAGTCACAAGAACTATAGTAATCAAGGAATCACTGTGAGCCAAGCCCTGAGTTGGGCCTTTCATACACAGGAGCTCATTCAATCTTGGCCTGACTCCTACAAGAAAATTGAGGCTTAGAAGAGAAAAGTAACCTGCAGGACAGTGGTAGAGGCAGGCTTCAAACACAGGTCAGCTCACTGCAGGTCACTGTCCTGCACAATAGTGGCTCACCAGGCTGTCACTCATTTGCCTCATCTCTGCTAGACCCACCTGTGTATTTCCTTCAGCATAAAAGGAATCAATTCAAGTTCGTAAGTCCCATCTCAGGAACCCAGCACAGCGTTGGGAATATCATCCACCGTTTCTGTGTACATCAAGCAACTATTATGTGCTGTGTCCAGGATTGGTACGGAATATCTGCTAGCTCTTCCTCTGCCACAGCTCCTCCCCTGTGATGGAGAACATAATCAGCTCTTGGCTCTTACAAGGATGCTCATGACTAGTTCCATTCTTGATATGGAAGAGATAAGGTAATCCAGGTCCTGTAATATCAGACCCCATCCTCACAGGGCCTCCATCTCCTTCATGACTATTCTCAGCATCTTCAACAGTTCCTGACTCATTGTGAGTCTAACATTCATGTTTGCTGAAGGAATTAATGCAGCAGCAAAAACAAACCAAGTATATTCTTTGCCTTCGTTTGGCATAGGCCCTGCTTTGCAATTTACTGCCTGGCCCTGTTTACCAATATAGACATGCAAATACCCAGAGACATGAAAATAACTCATCAATGATCAATGCACGTGAAGCACTGCTTTCTTAGCACAGGTCTCTGATACAGCACCTGATAGCATTTATTAATGTTTTTGTTGTTAGAAAACATTGTGTAGGTTGCCATGGAGCCACACAGGGAGCCAGGCTAAGATATTGACCCTGAGTAAATAACTTTTTGGGAAGGGATAGACATTCCTGTAAATGAGTAACCTTGACCAAAGGACCAGGATGTGCAAGTCCACAGCCAATCAAACAACCAGGGCTCCATTTCCCCGTGGCAGTGGCTCCATACAGTTCAAGAGGAGCCTAGTGGCAGAAAGTAGGATTTGTTTCTGAAGCCAGAAAGCACAGCTGGAGGCACAGAGCATAGATGCGCATGCTCAGGTCAGAGCCTGGCCTGTCCAGAGGCTGGAAAACCACACTTCCCAAGAGAGTGGGGAGCACACAGCTGACAGAAAGCTTCCAGGTAATTCTAGATATTGAGCAGGTAGGCCAGGGTCGGGGGAAGACAAAGAAAGGCAATCTAACGCTCAGAAAGAACAGGACTAACAGACATGGAGTGCAGTCTGTGTTCCAGGAGCCCATGCTGACAGTGTAGCCTGGAATCTTCCCTTTACCCTACAAACTGTGATGTCTGACATGTTATATTATGATTGCCCATGTTTAGAAGAAACATGCTCCTGGGAAACATGCTCCAAGGGAAAGCTTGTCATCTTCCCTCTTTTAAAAAAAAGAGTTCGATTCTTATGGTTGTTGAACTTATATTTTTAAGCCTCTAAATCTATTTTATTTGATGTGAATTTATTTGATGTGCAGTCTACAGAGAGGCCTCAGGCCAGGTGTCCTCAGGCCCCAGCTACCTGGCAGAAGTTTGAGTCTGAGAGGTGCAATCTAGTAACCACTGATGGATCTGATAGATTCTTTTTTATTGTTATGATTTCTAAAATGTTCTGTCCCTGAGAACTGTCGTATTACCTACTCAAGAACTGTATCCTCTACTCACACATTCTGATCTTTTAAATTTTCTCTTCAGCGTTGAGGTAAACAAACATCCTTGAGAACTTGTGGGTGGAGGCCATACTGGATGAAACATTTCTGATCTACCAGAGTCTCTCTGAAGCAAACATCTGCGTCTGCACAAAGTTTGCAGAGGTGGCCACAGGGCTTGTTTTCTATGGAATTGTGTGTGTGACTTCCTCTCTGCATTGGGAGACATTGTGACCTTGATCCAGTTCAGACAGGCTGCCCAAGGAGGGCAAGATGAGCAGTGGAGAGTCAATGCCCATTGAACTCAGCTCCACCCTAGGCTGTTATCCAAACTGACCCTGGTGTCCTGGGAGTTAGCTCAGTGCAGACCTACTTCTACTGCAATAGCAGTGATAATAACATCTAGCATTTGGTGGCCAGGTTACCCAGCTGATATCATATCTCTCTGTTTTTTCTCTGACTAACATTCACTACCCCACTTCTGGTACCAATTTTATGTGAGCTTGGATTTTTCAGTTGTAAGCAATGGATAATTCTTCTTTGTTTCATTAAATCTTCTATCTGTTCTATGAGGCAGGATGTATTATCACTCCTTGTTGTAAATATGAAGGCATCAAGTATTAAGCAGCTAAGATGACATGCTCATAGATGCACAGCCAATTGGTAGGACTATAAACATAACTCTTTCTGCCATCATCTCTGTATTACATCACCTGCTCCAAATTCAACTGTGTGATAGTTGTAACTACAGAGGTACTTTTGTGGTGACATTGAGATGGACAAATGACTGTAATAGGTCATTATTTAGCAAATCCTGAGGAGTGTGAATCGTGAAAAATAACCTGTTTTCAGCCATACCACCAAAAGAAAGCTGAGCTCATCAACACAATTCAATGTAGCTGAGTAGCCATTCACTCTAGCCCTTTTCAGTTGAAATAACACGTGAACACTAATCTAGTTTTTGCACACACAATCCAGAGTTAATCAGGCAAACACAAGAAAGAGCATTCCCTACATGGGAGGAGATATTCTAGAATGAATCTCATTTTGGAATGGAGCACTTGTGCTGAGCCATGGACTCAAAGAGGAACTTGAGGCCTGACTTAAGGTTTTGATTGCTGTGGTAAAAACACTGTGACCAAAAGCAACTTGTGGAGGAAAGGGTTTATTTCAGCTTACAGGTCGCGGTCCATCTTTGCAGGAAGTAAGGTCAGGAACTCAAGAACTAGGAGCAGAACGTGTGGAGGGATGCTCTTGCTGGCTGGTAGCAGATGTGTGCTTAGCTATCTTTCTTATCCAACCCAGGGTCACCTGTCCTACATCAATTAACAGTCAAGACAATCGTTACCCAGATGGACATGCCCACAGGCCAATCTCATCTGGGAAGTCCCTCAACTGAGAGTCCTTCCTCAGGTGATTCTAGGTTATGTCACATTGACAGTTAAAGCAAACTAGGACATATGGGAATGTAGAATTAGTCTAATAAAATATTCTGCTTATTTGATGTGTCTCATGACATGTGGAGACAATCAGATTAAAGAGAATTAATATATAATTAACAAATTGACCTCATGTACACATGTATTGCTTTGTGTATATGTATGTATGCATCCAAACCAGGCTGAATGGCATATTTAAATATTTTATTTGTTTGGAGACAGAGTCTCACTACATAGCCCAGGCATGTGCTACCACAGCAGGCTACAATTTAATTTGTTCATGATTCTAGCAGCCTCAGGTCCAACTGGGCCTCTTAGTGCTGATCCCTGTCAGTCACCTTTCTATTACAGCCATCTTGAGGAAGGACTGGTGTGTTCAGAGTTCTCGCTGATGGAACATCAGATAAACAGCCTCTTCAGATGGCATATGTGTGTTTAAAATGAAAAATGTGTTTCTCTCAAATGCTCTGAGAACATGTCGAAGCTTAGCAAAATGATTTGCAGGTCCCTTCAAATGCAATGAGCATGTTTTAGTGGCACATCATTTTCATAAGTAACAAAAAGGTAAATCCAATTAACAGTGATTGGGTTTTATTATCCAGGTGGCTCTCCAGACTGCTGCCTGTGTGAAGGGAGGGACTGTCCCCACAGTCTCCTTAGTATGCTTTGGGTGTGTGTTTCATGATTCCTTCGGTTGCTTGCGACCCACCTGTATCACAAGGACGTTGCTGTATCGTGATGGTGGCTGTCACCCATTCCTGTCACACGTGTGTGTTACAGGAAGGACCTGTCAGGAAAGAGGGTAGAATAGTTAGAAAGCTTCGAGTCAAGTAGTCCCAAAGCTGGAGTGGGCAGTTTGACTGTGAGCAGATTGTGTGCCTGGCTAAGCAGGTAGCAC